>CANYCX015706239.1:0-21986 GCA_948193385.1 Breynia disticha f. nivosa
TATTTTGCTTCGTAATTTATTTACCCGCGACTTCAAATAAATTTCCGATTTCAAATTTATCGGAAATCATAATCTAAATAAAATTATCATAAACTCTCCACTATTTATTTGTTAACAATTATTTATTTTTATTATCGCGAAAAATTTATACGTATTTTTCACGTATTTATACGTATTTTTACTGTATTTTACTATATTTTACGTAAATTTTGGGATATTACATTTAATACATAGTTATTAAATTTTTTTGTTAAGTAATATATATAATTCGCTTCTTGTAAATAAAAAAATACAAATTGGTTGCTTAAGTATTTTTATGCGATATATAAAGTTTACATAAATTTAATTTTTACAAAATTTATAAAAAATATAAAAATTTAATATATGAAATTAGAAGTTTATAATAAGTTTAAATTAATAAAATATTTTTTATTTATTAATTTACAAATATTTCTCACTGTTAAGATATATAAAGTTGATATAATATCTACATCAAGAAAATATTCAATTTAAAAATTATTAAAATTTAATAAAGAGATTATATTTTTTCCAAATAATGAACATTATAAGAATTCAGTATATATTAAGTTAAAAGTTTGTGTTAACCTTAAACACTTAAAAAATAGATATAAATTCGGATATAGAACTGTTTATACATATATAGGGTTTACGTAAGTTTATATGAAGTTTACATTATAGTTAAAACAACAAAAAAGTCCGCTCCGTATAAAATGTAAAAAAAAGATATGTCGTATAAAGTGTAATAAAAAAATAAAAAACATATTATTTGTAAAAACTTTAAAAAAATGAAATTTTTGTAATAAAAAAAGTAAAAGTAGTGTAGAGTGTAATTAATCCTTATGAGTGAGTATAAATAGTGATATATCATACCCATACCCTACTTAGGGGTGAGCAGTGGTCGGGTTGGAAGGTGATTTTCAGACCAAACCGATTATGACGGGTTGAAAAAATGACAAACCAAACCAAACAAGACCACTTCTAGCAGTTTGAATTGATCGGGTTGGCGGGTTGAAAGGAGATGCATATTTCAATTCAATTATCTCAAATCGTTTTATTTTTTAGTTTAATAATATTAATTTTTTACTTATGATATTTTCGCTTTTTAGTATACTAAAATTATAATTTTAGATATAACATTATAAAAATTAAAATTTTAATAAAAACCTCAAAGTTTAAATTTAATAAACATTATTAATATACAATATAACATCATTAATATAGAATTTACATAGTGGTCGGTTCGATTTGGGTTCAGGTTGAGAATCCATCAACTCGAAACCAAACCAAACCATGTCGGGATGGAAAAAATCCAAACCGCGACGAAACTGAACCTCCAAAAAACCAATAAAAGTGGTTTGGTTCGGATTGGTTTCAGTTTGAAGTGGTCGGTTTGGTTTTTTTCTCCCCCCTAACCCTATTCCTTGTCATCTCTAGTCCACACATCTCAAGCAACTTACAAGTTAAGAAATCTTTCCAAGTCAGCTAGCCTTTGTCCAGAAGGCATCTCACATATAACTTCAAAGTTGAGTTAAAAGTAATTATCATGTCTCGTGCAGAACATAACAAGTATCCACTACATAAAGAATAAAATAAATCCATGAATCAATTCAGTAGATACAACACAAAAGTTGTGATAAATCTTGGTGGTGAATTTGTGCAAGCTCAAGGTTTCAGTATTGCCAAGTATATGGAATGAATATGAAGTTAGTTGATGTAGCAATCCAGCTTGTATTTATGAAAAACCAGCACAACCGAGCAAGTGCAGTATTTTGCCTGATCATTTCCAAGCCACCGAATCAATCTCATCCCTTGCTGATTTGTATAATTCAAGCCTTTTTGCTATCTGAGTCCTTCTTTCCATGAGTTGTGGATCCTCATCCAACATCGCGCCGAGCCTTTCTTTCTGCAACCAATAAACTCGAATTCATCAAGGGCGAATATTGCATGTCAAACCTTGTCGATATTTGACCCTCTGATATGATTTACAAGTCGGTTTTATTTTCCCGCATACATATAAGTAAAGCAGAGAACTGGTTAGAATTGTCAATTTTTGTCACGATAACACAATTTGTAAGTACATGTTTATAACAGAATACGAACGACACATTCAATTTTTGTAATGTTTATGCCATGAATAATGACATTCAATAGAAAATAGCATGATACAATTATGACACGTCTAACACGACTTGACAACTTTAAGTTCAATGTTTACCAGCTCCTAAAGGGGTTACGACCAACAGGAATTAAAGAAAAGAAAATCCAACAGCGTACCTCTCTTCTCCCAATTTGAGCATAGAAGTGATTAAGAAGTGATCTCTTGGCTTCTCTAACCTGACAATAAACAACGGCTTTGGGAATTGAATTCTTCAGTGTGTCACATACCATGGCAATGTAAGCACTGACATTTGATCCTGGAACAAGTTATGCAATGTTTGTGAGCATCAATATCAATTGAAACATTCCAAAAATCAGTACACTGAATACAACCCTTGCATGAATCGATGCATCATTAAACATCCGTTTAAATACAACAGATGTCATACAACTAGCTGATTATATTGATACAAGTATATAATTTACAATGAAGACTTAAAAGCAATAACATATAAGCTCAGTCAAAAAGGAAAACAAAATAATGATGAACGATAGAATAACAAAGCAAGTTCTCATACCAATCCTCCTAAAATGGTTATCAGAGTATCGATCGGCATTGGGCGCTGGTTGATTTGGATGCGGTTGATTTGGATTTTGGTTGGAATTTTTTTCTGACTCAAGGTGAAGCTTCCTAAAAAATTCCACTGTTAGATAGCTAGATTCCATGTCCACCAGCCGGAGAACTGTCTTTCGACTATCTTCACGGAATCTTTCTAAAGCTTCATTAGCAGCAGCAGCAATGTCTGCTGTAAGTGTTGGAAATCTTTTCAGTTCCTGCAACCCAGAAATAGCATTGACAAATCTTTCTAAAGCTTCATTAGTATAGTTAACAGTCTCATTTTCCTTATAAATTGACGTCCTTGTTATGGTATCTATATTTATGTAAAAAAAAACTATCAAGAAGTGTTCATAAACCAGCCAAGGGTATCATAAAATCAGAAAATTTGAAGGCCAAAGACAAATGATCACAAAAAGAAATCAGGATTCCATATATAAATATGGATGGTATACGTACCTCTGTTTCAGATATTGACTTCCGTACAAGCTCTTTCATAACGAAATGCACCTGAAGAAGGGAAAATGACATGAAATATTCATTTGTCAGAAAATATACAATAAGCAAGCACACCAGCATTTATTATGCAAATGTTTCCACTATGGTTTTGTTTGTAAAGCCACTTTCCGTTCACTGAAGATTGAAAAGGAAAAAAAAACAATGCTGCAATCAATACATCAGGACCTTCCACTTCGTATAACCAGCTGAACCCCATAAAGAAAACTAGAAGGCATTAAGATGCATAAGTATTACAGAATCTTAAACATCTAACATGCATATCAACCTTAGTTAAGACACCAATGAAAGAAAAGGGATGGCGCAAAAACTCAAATCTGTTCAAGATTCTGAACCCAATAAAACCTCAACAAAATTCATTCAAAATAAGGGTCATGAACCATAGGTTTATCAGTGAAAATCCCAACAAAAATATGTAACACTCTCTGAGTATGTGCAATTCACAATGTCAAAAAGGGGCATCTAAAGGAACTTTGTTCCTCAAAATAATTAATTGAAAGGTTTGATGAATGTATACAAAAAAAAAGTCAAAGATTGAAGAGGTCTAGCACAAAACTAATTACCGAACAGGAAGCACATGCAAGAAATTGCATTCTTGACAGTAACGATAAGTTTACAATTCAGAATGGATAATAGGAAAACAATAAACACATTTGACAAATAGATGCAATTGCAAAGACAACACTAACTCCTTTCGATAAGGAATAGTTAACAAATCACAGAGAAACAAACATGAGATGCTGAAAATAAATAAAATGCAAAAAGAACATAAAACCATGTTAACCATTGCAATTCAGCATATGACAGCTGATAAAATCACAACTGATAACCAATAAAAGAAATGAAAACAGTATTACAAGTAACTCCAGGTATAAGCATTACCGCATCCACAGATGCTTCGGCTGGGCCTTTGAAATAGCTGATTGATCCATCAATCAATCTTCTGTATCCTTGTTCTGGAGCAATCAAATGTGGTTGATAACCATCAGCCTCTGAAACTACTTTTTGTACATTTTTTAGTGAGAGATGACGATCAAGTGGTAACTTTTTTAAAGCAGCAGGCAGTTGATGATCAAAAACCCCATATATCCGATCTCCACCAGGACGCCTGAGAGAGAAACATGGCACTCAGCACTGATCTCAAAATAATAATGTTTTACTAGAGTCAAACTAAAAAAGTGGCCCGTTTCGAATAGTTTCACAATTTTAATCAACTTTTTGCGGTCAATTTTTAGTGAATATGGTAAATAATTTGTCTCACAGATGTATACTAACGAATCAACTTACTAACGAATCAACTGAGTTAACATTTAAATGTTAAAGTAAGATATCTTAACCATACACACAATTTTATTTTGAAATATGTCAGTAGAGAGTGAAGAAAATGGGAATTACCCTCCATCTAGGTGCTCCTTAAAGACACGATCAAATGCACGGCATAACTCTAAAATGGTGTACAGCTGAGCCTGAATGGAAAGTACCATCAGCTTGGTTAGAATATTACTATATTTATAAACAGAAAATTTACATTTTATGAAAAAGAAAATTCTGATTGGCCTCTTCCATTACCCCAGAGTCCACAGCAATAGGTCTGCCAATACGGTCCAACTCTGCATTAAGTTCATCAATAGTCTTATTTATTAAGGCAATGATGCTTGGAATACGCTGTCTGATAACTGACTCCAAATGCTGATGGTAGAAAAGAAAATATAAATTCAATGAGAAAAATAATTTAAAATAGAAGAAAAATTTTACTTAAAGGAAATATAAAAAAAATCTAGGTTCATAAACAGAAGAATGACATTAACAACAAAAGAGGAAACCTTGGACAAAAGCTTGGCAAGATACTCTGCTCCCATTTTACTAGCCAAATGGCCATACTCGGGGCTTGTTTCAAAATATTCACGCTCCTTCCTACGAGCAGCGATCATATCAACATTCTTGTTGATGTCGGCTTGTGAACGATTGACTATTCCAACCCAAGGATGTTGCAGTCTGTATGCTCTTCCTTCGAGAACCTTAAATCATGCAAATAGAGAAAATGTCACATAAAAGACATAAATGAGCCATTACTGCAGAAAGTCCATAGGCACATACATCAAGAGCATTGGTTCCCTTGTCCATCAAATCAAGCTTTGTCAGCACACCAAAAGTTCTTTCACCTAAATACAACAAATAAAATGCATATGTGAGGTCCTTCATTCATTATGAGAATCTCATTTGGAAACAAAGCTTTAGATGGGACGCTGCCAGATTTGATGGTATGCTTCCGAACTAATCTGACCTGATGGATCAACTTCCCTTGCAAGTTTTATAGCATCTGAAGTGGCAATATCTTGATTTGCTGGAGAGATAGCCAATATAATGCAGTTGGGCTGTCACAATAAAACAATTAAAAAGAAAAGAATTATTAGATCCCCATCAAATGACAGATAAGAGAATAAAAACCTTTAAGCATGAAGAATAGCTAATGAAACAAAATTAGGCCTCCTCAAGAATCTATATGCTCTCTCTATATATTCACAGCTTCAGCATTGAAAACATATTGATCTTATTATTCAATTTTTAATTCAATTCAAGGTGCTTGGCCTCTGTTTTTCCCTCAACATGTAAAATTGTAAATGGATCAGGTAGCTAACAGACCATTTTGTTTCTTCTAAATGAATTGAACAATTCGTCGGAAGTAATGAATCTCACCTTCTCAACATAAGAACGGACCATATTTTCAATATCCTCAACTATGGTTTCGGGTTGACCCTCTGAAACATTTAAAGAAAACATTTTTTAATGTGTAAGAATAAAATAATTCATGAACATAAGACCAATCATCCAAATACTAACAGGAATCATGATAGCATTTACCTACAGCGACTTTTGTCAACCCCGGAAGATCTATGAGAGTTAAATTGACAACTGCAGTAAAGTCAAGCAAATCAAAATTAAACTGGCTGTGTGTTTATGTGACAAAGAAATCTATCTAGAAGTCATAATAGAATAGTAGAGAAAAAGCAAAGAAAGAGATTTGTAAAGTAAGAAGCCTCTATTTCAACCAAAAAGAAAGACGTTTACACAGAAAACCCATAATAAGAAAAATATCTTCTTTCTGCCATGTCTATCACATTATGTGCTTGTTATTACTCGCATGATTATGGAAACATTTCTTATGTCCGTCCTCATTAAAGAGTTTTAACAGAATAAACTGAAGATAGCAAGTGGCAGCTGCCAATCAAATGAACATACTGATATTAATTACTAGCATAGCATTGCTTCAGATTCGCCAATAAGATAATTCAGAGACAAGGCGGAAAAAAGGAAACTAAGGGAAGAAATTCATGAATACAAACAAAAAAAGAGCAAAAACGGAATCCTGGTTGTACAAGTGTGTTCCATCCTTGTCATGCTAGTGGCAACAATTAAAAAGCCAAACAAATAGTTTCTCTACTTTTGGTTGTAAGACAATATTTAAAAAAATAAATAAACTCAACCAACGCAAGATTTTATTCAATGTTAAAAAGTAAAGAAACATTTTACTCAGAATATTTATCACAGCATTTTGAGGCAAATTACCATTTGGAGAGTATATGCTGAGGTGAATTGGTACATTAGAGATTTGCTTTGACTTTCCAGTTATACGATCAGTCTCATCTGCAATCTCCTTACGCACGGCAGCTAGCAAATAGAAAAAGAGTTGCTCAACTTATTGACAAGATAACATAATTAAACTACTCATTGTACGTAAACGCAAACAGACAAAGTCTCTGATCCTCTATATGGGAATAAAACATCCTTAATAAATATAATTGGTATCTTCATCTAGCATCCTTAGCACCACGCCATAGAATTAGAAGGATTCGATCTTCTTACCAAAATCAGTAAACTTCTTTCTTGGAGCATGAAGAAACTCGGCATATTCAGACCTCCCCTCTTCAATCTTATGAAGTTGCAAAACCAATGGCCTCCGGGTAACAATACCTATTAAAACAGAGTTAACCAACATATCCATAACTACAATGATGCATAAATCACTCTATTTGAAAGACTACACAAAGATCAGAATGTGATACTGAATTAGGATTAAAACCACTGCCCACAAAATTGATACATCAAAATATCCAAACAAAACGATCAAATCAAATAAGCAAACAAGATGAAGAATTACCAGATCCACGAGGCAAGAAATCTCTACCAACAACACTTTCTAAAACGGAAGATTTCCCAGAACTCTGCGTTTTCGAAAACAACAAAACAAACATTTTTATCAAAATGCAATCATAACCCACAAATCGAAAAACAATAAAGCAAAAAACGTCGTTAGAAAAGAATCAAATCTACAAACGAAATGACTGGCAAATACAAACCCAGAAATGAGATTGAAAAAAGGAAAGAAAAGAGATAGTATTTAAATAACCTGGCCACCAACAACAGCAACAGAAGGAAGAGCTTCCCAGAGAGACATTCCTTCACCGCCATAATCACCTAAGACAGTGCAGGCTCTCTGAATTCGATTCACAAGCCCAATCAAGCTCTCCATTGTCGCCATCTTTAATCAAATGTTTGATCTGAGTCGGAATAGGGATTCTGGATCTGGAAATCAAGGACAGACGGTAAAGATGGAGAAGCTGAATGGCAACTGCAACATTTACATTACATGCATCATCTATCTTCCATTTTTTCTTTCTTTCGAAGCTGCTAAAAAAATGTTGAAAAAAAAAGCAAAAGAACAGTATTTTTTACCGATGTGAAAAATTTGAAATCTGGATCAACACTGTTGTGTAAACTGTAGACGCTCCAATTTAAAATGGTGGTTAGGTAAAATTCAAATTATATTAGAAGTGGACAAGAAAAAGAATATGAAGCTTGATTATTTTATTAGAGAGAGAGAGAGAGAAGCTGTGGAATGCGTTCTGCGAGATCGGTCGGTCGGTGGCCTGCCTTCATCATCATATTAAAATTTCATTTCATTTTTTATTTTATTCGTTTTAAATTTTAATACGAGGATTCAAAGGGAATGGACTTAATGAATCTCTTCTTTGTTTTATCAAAACTATACAAATTACGTAAAATTAAAATCATTTTTATTAAATATATAAAAAATTTAGATTTATTTTTATTAAATTTAATGGTATTGAATTAATGCCTTATTAAGCCCTCTCATTGAAAGAGCTCATAATAAAACCCCTAAATTTTACCTTATCGTTAAAAAAAAAACTATTTTTTACTGTGTCCTACAATTTTATATGATTTTTTTTATTTCAAACAACATTTTTTATTTATACTGATTGTGGTGTTTTTTATTTTTATAAATAATTAAAAGGATTTTTGGTTTTAACTAAAAATAATGTATTTCAATAAAGTATTGCAAGTGGTTGGGTTATAAGTGTTGAACGATTTTTTCAGGTCAATCTGACTCGTTCATGTTGAAACAATAGAAACTTAAAACGCAGCCAAATTTTCATCCTGTTGATTGAGTTCAGCCGAAAGTCAATATTTAAATCTGACCAACATCGATAGACACGAGTGTAATTCTAAAATTCCTATATCACATGAGAACACACCATTCCAATTTATGGCACAAATTCTTCTTTCTAAAAAGAATTTGTTTAAATTTGCATCATGTCATAATTCTATACTTAAAAATCGTGTTATCAACTGAGCGTGCCTTGGTTCAGTGGTAATTAAGACTGAATTTGGTAGGATAGACTGCGGTTCGATCCCCACAATGCCTCTTGAGAGGGGAATGAAACCTAACCACCCAGAACTTTTCCACGAACCGGATTAATCTTGGCTCAGGGAGTCGAGATACAGGAGCTCAGACAAAAAATAGCTATATCGAATCAGAGACTGTTAACGCTATTCTGACGTATAGCCTTTGTTCATTTAAGTACATCGTTCCAATTTTATAAGCAACAATATTGTATAGATGAATAACACAACCACAAGATCTGAATATAATCTGTTTACAAAATTATTAACAAATCTGAAGAGAAAACCACCACACTAACCACATAATCATATCAACTGCAAAATGATACACCACATCGACTCCAATAAGCTCTACCTATACAACAACATCAACCACTGTCCACTCCAAACAACGTAAAAATAAAAACCTAATACAAGGTTAGCCCATAGTCAATATCTTCCTTTTAAATCCTCGTTTTTTTTCCCTGATCTCTAAGCAGAGGAATAACATTCTATGTCAGAAGCATACCGATGTTTCGTCTGACGAAGCTTTTCTGGAAATTCTTTCTTTTCTTTGGCGATTGCGGTGAACATGCTCATCGGTATGCGGGTTATGATCTTTATAATCAATCAAAGCAGAAGAGGAAAAGTTGAAACAGAAAAATTACAGGCGACTGAAGAACAAGGCCTATGCAGATTACTCTCCACTGCTTCAGATCAGAATTTAATGTCATTGCGTGTTGCGCGTTAACCCGCCTCGTGATACGCTTCTGTCAAGATAAGGACATTGGTAATCAGAAACTGCATAAACCCCTCAAATGTTAAATAGAAACATGGGACCATGTGTCTAGACTTTACGCGGCATAAGTTATTTGTGCATTATGCAAAGCCAGGTTTTGTACTCAATTTCATTCTCACAACTCATACAGTAAAAAAAAACTCTAATAGCAAAAACAGGAGAACAAAATAACAGTAAATTGAATGAAATTACCTTCCTGGAACCATCTGACCAGAACTTACAGGCCCTTTTGCGTTAGCAAAACGTTTTGACCTGTTCTCGTGTTCTTTCTCCACACGCATTGCAGCAACCTCCTTCTCCATGGCCGCCACTTCTCTTCTCATCTTCTTTGCCTCAACCTCCATTGCCTTAGTTAATGTTTCTACCTTCTTTGCTAACATCTAACCAAACAACAAACAAAAATTAAGTTAGCCAGAAGCACAGCAAGAACAGTTTTTAGAAAAAGTTAAAAGATATCAACCTCAATTGCATCATCTTTGTCTTTAAGGCTTTGATCTTTCTCATGGCCGGCTTTTCTCAATGTTACAACCTCCTTTTGCAGTAAATCATACAATATTGCTGGCACCGTGTCCCCTGTTTCTGCTGGCTGGAAGTCATTGGGCTTGTCATCAGAATTTCCTTTCCAGGCATTAGGTGATTCAGAGTCCTTGGTTGCCTCAGAAGGCTGATTAAATGAACGATTTGGGTTAGTTCCATTCAAGAGCTTTTTACTCCTATCCAAGGATCTTGTCCCTCCATCAAATGATTTTGATGTTCCTTTAGCATGCTTCAGCACAGAACTGGTACTGGAGGACAAGGATCTTAATTGAGATGATGGTGTTCTCTTGGACAGAAAGCCATTCGAAGACAATTTTGAGAAATTATCAGTTCCACCCAGAGACTGACGACGAGAAGGTCCATTGCTTACACTTCTTCCTTCTACAGCACTGCGATTGCTAGTTGAAGATCCTCTCAAGCTCTCCTCAAGCACTTTCAGGCGCAACTGATATTTCTCCTGATAAAACAGAATCATATCATAACTACAAGACCTACAGAACTAACATGGCAAATGATAAATCTCAGAAGTCAAATCAGTACTTTCAGCTGTGCTTCAGACTTTGCAGTTCTTTCTGCTACAGTGAGTTTGTCTCGCAGTTGCTGCATTTCTCCCTGCAAAGAAACAATTGCACATGCCAGCGATCGAAAAGCATGAAAACCCTTGGCACAAGAACTTCATAGATAACAGAAAATGGTGGCCCTCATTTGGAAGGAAACCATGATTGAAACAAACCTGCAAAAATCGTCTTTCTTCTAGCCATTGTTTCACAGGCATAACTTTGTCGTTAGCATCTTTCCACTCATTAGCTACCACTGTGGCTACTCTATTTGCTGTTACCTTGGCCCGTGCCAGTTCTCTATCAAGGGTTTTTCTTTCCTCCTACAATTCAGAACAACATATATTTTGTCTAAGAACATATGAAAACTGCAATCACAGTCAAGTGGATGATCATAAGCTATGGCAATTACATTCATTTCCTGAACTTTGCGTTGATAATCCCTCACAGCATTAGCAGCAGCACCACCGGCAAGGACAGCCTCTTCTAGTTCTCTCACAGTTTGGGTTAGCTTTTCAACCTCAGCAACTTTTTGTCTATGCATTTTGTCCAAAATTTTATTTTCTTCCTGAAATAACCAATCAATAAACCTTTAAATTCACCCTGTACCTTTTTTTTTTGGTTCAGGACACAAATTCATCCTTGCTGCTTACACAAATTTAGGACACTCAAAGAGGGAGAAAATTAATTGTCACCTGGCAAATTTCTATCTGCTTCATTAACTCTTGATTCTTATTTTGTAGGTCATCCACCATAGAAGCCTTAGCCAAGGCAACTTGAACAGTCCTCTCTGCTTCAAGTAAAGCTGCTTCTTTTGATTTAGTTAGTCGATCCAATGCCTTATTATCATCTTGAAGCTTAGCAATCTGGAACAAAAAAAAGAATTTATCAAAAAAGAAGTAAATTCAATAATGGAATGACAAATAAGCTCATTACACCAATTGTTTACCTCTTGACGAGCTAGTTTCAGTTCAGCCTCTAGAGGAGCAAGTATAGCCTCTATTGGAGGCATATCATCATCCTTCTGAGCAGCATGAACTCTTCTAAGAGTTGCTTCAGCTGCAAACTGAGCTGCCATAGATGCTTTCTTCTCGTCATTTATTTTCTTAATCTCTAGATTCTGCCAGATAAATGAAAGGTCAGATATAGCATTGTGAACACTACCAAAAAAAATATAAACAAGTTAATAGAATTTCCGAGCAATACTTTGCTTTCCAGGAGAGATTCTGTCAACTTGAGCTTCTCATCCACCTTTGAGAGTTCTTCAGTTAGCTGCATGATACCAGCAAACAGTAAAACTAAATTGGGATCATATTCCAGAAAGATGAAATCCTTCTCAACCTTAGAAAATAAATAATTAAAACCTGCATGGACCAATGTGATGCTTGAAGAGCATAAAAAGGCTGAGTCAAAAAAAAAAATGCCACCGGTGATAAGAGTAACATCTCAGGCACTAGACTCTTTCAAAATTCCCAACCAATAAAAAGTGACGTGGCTAACCCCAAGCAACACCATGTGATAACAGATTAAGTTCTAACTTAAGATACGGAATGCCCATTAACATTGTTAAAAAATAATAGTGCATGAGCATTTATAGAAGAACGATTTAACAAAAGCTACTCTGTTATATGACTGATTTTTTATAGCAGGAAGTTAACAACACACAGTACTAACTTCAAAGTTACAAGAAAAATACGAAAAATTAGATTGACCACTGAGCCGTTATTACAGAACTTCAAGAATTGAGAAGAGAGCAGCATAAATAAAAAGAAAAAACCTAATCAACAAATTGCAATGAACAAACAAGAATTGAGCAGCATATCTTCGAGAATAGACCACCCAACAACCAAAACGTAACATTTTCATTTCTTGCACCATATTAAAGAAAATAAAGTTTCTAAGTTTGTTAGATAATAGACAACTATTAAGATCCAAATAGCCACCAAAAGAATACCAGAAAGTTCAAATTTTTGTCACCTATCCACTTTAAAGCAGTACATTAACCAGCTATATCTATATGAAAATAATCCAAGAACAAATAAATTTTTACGAAAAGAACCCAAATAAGACTAAAATTAAACCAATTATCAACACAAAAGGCCCATTTAAAAATTCCAACAAATGTAACGAATTACTTGATCTAATCTAAATAGCAAAATACAAAAAAAAAAAAAAAACCTCTTCCACAGCTTTCTCTCTAAGTCTCTCAGAAAGTCTCAAAGCCTTGATCTCAGCTTGTGCTTCTCCCAACTCTCTATCCTTATCTGAAAAAAAGAAGACGAACTTGAGTCCCCAATAAGAAAAGTGTAGCCAAAAAAGGACAGATCGAAGCACATTCACACCTCTAACTTCATTCTCAAGACGATTAAGTTCAACCTTAACCGGATCGGAGCCATGAAGGAGAGTTATGAACTCATTATCGGCGTCAAAGCTGGGCCTGACGGGCCTTCTCCTTGAAGAGCTCTTGAATGACGCTGACGCCGAGAGCGGTGGCGCCGGTGTGGTTGTTGCCGACCCATTTATCTCTTCTTCGCCGGAAATCTCCGCCATCAAGATCTGGTTAATCACATTCAAATGAAACACAGCCAAGATCCAGTAGTGACTATGTTTTTGAGTGAGTGAAAGTGGAGAGTGCGAAAGAGAAAGCAAATCTGGTAATTAAACAGTGGTTTGATTGAGAGAGAGAGAGAGAGATTGGGATTTAAATGTGTAGAGGAGTGTGAGTGAGCGTGAGAGTGTTATTTGTGTGTGTCTGGTTGGACTATTATTTTATTCTCTCTCTCTCTCTCTCCTTTTTTTCCTTCTATTTCAACATTTTACTTATTTAACATTTTCAAAAAATATTTAATCCATTATGCATAATTAATTAAAGATTTTTTTACATAAATATTAGGTCTAAAAATTAGAATTCATTATTAACACATTTAAAAATTATTGAAAAAGTTAGTGGTTCATTTAAAAAAAACATAGAAAGTTTAGTTTTAAAAAAAGTGGTAGAATTGAAAATAAACTCTAAACAAGTATACCATGACTAAAAAATTGGCATTGATATAATTATTCTTTTTAGTCTGAACCACGAGGTATTCAGGGCATCCTAAGAACCACGAGGTATTCAGAGCACCCCAAGCTAATAATCGTGCGAGCCGAGCAAGACCAAAGGGCAGCAAAGCTTTCTCAACCTAATTTTAATGCAGCTACGTATCCAGAACTCAAACTTAAGATTAATGTAATTATTCTTTAATTAAATCACTTAATCAAACTTCTTTTGGGTAATAGATGTGACCTTATAAATACAACCAAGTAAAATTTATTTCCACATAATTTTTGGCTAGATAACAAAATTTCCATAGAATTCCAACTATTTTTTGTTAAAATTTTACTTAAGTTCAAATATAAATTTTTTTACCAAGGCTTCGTTTGTTTGGAATAATTCATTTTTCAGGAAAATATTTTCTTGATTTTCCAACGTTTGTTACCAACGGAAAATAAGTTAACAAATTATAAATTAATAATCAATGAAAAATAATAACTATTTTTAACATATTTTTAAAGGAAATATTTCTCTTATCTAAAATATAAAATTATATATTTTTTATATTTTAAAATATTTGAGTATGAAATACTAGAAAATATAATTTTGAAAAATAAGATTAAAAAACATAGAAAATATTTTTCACAAAAAATTATTTTTCGCCAATCAAACAGAGGGTAACATTTAGAATGTTTTTCAATTTTGATTGTTTAAAAAAATAATCGGATAAAGAATATATAATTATCAAGAAAGATGAAAGATCATCAAAGTATCACATTTGATTGTATTTATCTATGACACACATACACACATATATATACATGAATATTATTTAGTGGTTCTATACATGATCTACCAATAAAAGGAATTATTATATGCACTTAAATATCATATAAGTGTTATATGATTTTTTTTATAGAAGGAAATACTATATGCTCCCAAGTCTTAACAGTCATGTTAGTAATGTGCTATCATGAAGTATGCAAAACGAATAACTCATTTTCCTTATATGAATTTTGTAAAGAAAAGAGATAACAATAATCAACATAATGACAGTATGAATCCATCATGTGTAAGTGAGAGATGATCGGGATATGGTTGGTTCATTGATGGTTTGGTCCACTCATGATAGTTCCATCACTTGGTTTTGTTAGTCTAAATAAGAACCAAACATAAATAAACCAAGTGAAGCAAGAGATTGACATTCCAAATAGGAAAGTAGACATAAACACGTATTCTCTACGTTCACTTGTTAGTGTAAGTTGTAGCTCAAATGAATTGTACTTTGACTATTTATGTTTGATATATAATAAACTCTGTTTTATCTATCTATATTTTTGTGCAATTTTTTTGAATCAATGGAATATTCATGAATCTTGATTTTGTTCAACTTATCAAATATGAGATTCTTGATGGAAAAACTTTGAAACATATAAGAACGTCATTCTAAATATCTTTAGTCGATTATTGGTCATAAGAATGACAATAAACAAAGAGTAATATGTACTTTATGAGATGATCATGTTTCATGGGTCATAGGATACAAGGTATTGATTCGAGCATATAGATACACTATTTGAAAATATAATGAATGAGTCCAGTAATGAGAATATTATATGATTATAAAGTCATGAGCGAATCTACAAAAGATGGAGATTTGTTTAGCATGTGGTTTTAGTTAATCTTTTTTTTTTTGTGAGAAATGTAGACTTGTTTAGTGATGAGTTTTTTGCATAATTGAAGGTTTGGAGAAGATGGAGGCTTTTGTTTTGTTCAGCTTTTTTTATGAAAGAATTTGTTAATAGAATGGACTAGTTTTTTCGTTAGAGGTTTAAAACAAATAAATGGTGGAAATGTTTGTTTCTTGGGTTAGTGATGAAGATGATGAAGGTGCCAAGGTTGAGTTGGGTCTCTTAAATATCCTTTCCTAAGGTCTAAGAATTTCTTCAACTTCAAAGCACCTAATTCAGCATAGATCAATTTTGGAATTTTTGGAGAAGATGGCGCTATATGAATAAATGAACTTATGAGACAAATACGTTTTGTATAATAAGTGGATGTATGCATTGGGAGGCAATTGTTTACAACGAAAATTATCTCTAATCCTTTAATCCAGTTAAGACCATTCAAGCCTAGTTCATAAAATCCTTCAAGAGACCATTAGAAATTCATAGAACCGATAAAAGAGGACTTTAGTCATGTGAAAATAATAATAAAGGAAAGAAATGATTAGAGCAAGCCATGAGACTTGTGGATGAAGACATGAGATGTGGAAAGACAAATCAAAGTTAGCAAATGGAGTAAGGACTGTTAGACTATATAATGTAAAAACACAAAAAAAAATCAGCTCAATTGGACAACTCTGCTGCAACCATGCAACTCAAACTTAGCCTTTGCTTGGTATAAGATTGCTAAATTGAAAAAAAAAAAAAATAGCTTTGATTGTTTAGTTTGAATTTTTAGATGGAGTTTCTTAAGGAAGAAACTTTTATTTCATAAGAAAAAAAGATAACAATGATGAGGCAATAATTTTTCTTCTCCAAGTAAGGGAAGTTATTTACCAAATATTCAACTTCTTAGGTATTTGTAAAAATATACCAAACATTCTTAGGGGTGGTCGTTTGGTCGGTTTGGTTTGAACTGAACCGAAATACCAATAAACATAACAAACTGATGTGTTTGAGTAAACCGAACAAACCAAACCAAATTTTAGTTCGATTTTTAACAGAACCGAAATGGTCGATTTGTTCGGTTTGTTTGGTTTAACCGAAATATTTTTCTTTTGTTTATTTTTTGAATTTATTCTATTTATTTTAAAGTATTTAGTTGTCTTTTTTTATTTAATTACAACTTATCCATTATATTTTAAGTCTAGATTGACATTCAGTTAAAATTTAAATAAAATTCTAATTAATAATTCAAATCAAATAAATTTAACATATTTAAAGTGTATATTTTTTATTTTTTTTTTAAAAAAATTGTTTTGTTTGGTTTATTCGGTTTTCAAAAATCGAAACTGAAACCGAATAAACCAAACAAATCGACTAAGATGGGTCAACCCATTTACAGTTTAAATTCATTTATACCCTTCCCAAACCTAAGCCATATATATTCATGTCGTGTCGTGTTGTGTGTCATTTTTTCATGTCTAAAAAATTTTGGGAGATTTTATGAGATACTTCTTTAGGATTTAAACTTCTATTTGTTCATATTTTGATGAATTTTTTTTTTGGTTCTTCATTTCAATTTTCATAAGAAAGAACATTATAATTTACTTTTTTTCGAATAAACATGACCATGACTATGATACCCTAAATTAATTACATTTATTAATCATATGTTTATCATTTTTATTTAACTAATAAACCTTTCTTATATAATCATTCACATTATAAAAAATATAATAATTAAAAATTTTTGATTCATTTTCATATTTCTAGTACTTATACTATTTAATTACTATTAATAGATTGTATGTGTTTTTTTTATCTTTAACACGGTGACAACACTACCATACGCACAGCCTAAAATATGACATGTGTTAGTGTAACATGTCCCATGTGCAAGACCCCGTGTTAGACTAACACGCTCTTTGTTTTATATGCAACACAGTGTCTCTGTTAATTGGACATGACTACTGTTGTACCTTCTGTAACCATTTATCAACCTAAAATCAACCTTTAATCAACTAAAACACAAGATCGTATCATTCTCAATTTCTAAAGATCAAACAACAATGATACCATAACAATGAACAAACAACAACAATATATCATTATATTATAATCATAAGTTCTCACACATAATTTGTATACTCATATAAACATATCATCTAGCCAAATATCATAACAAATATGTGTATCGTGCATGATGCATACGCATATATAAAGAGAGAGAACATGTTTGAGGTGATGAAAGAGTGAGTGTGAAGGAGTCGTAGCTATCCTGCCTGCTGATGAATCTCATAAAGCTCCAATTTAATTATCTATACCTGAAATCAAAATTTGCCCATTTTTATGATTGCAAACTCAGTGAGTAATCATTTATTATATGAATAATCATATCACATTTTCTTGTTGTGTATAAACATATAAACCATATAATCATATTCATCATATCTGTATAATTAAAATATTCAACCGCCCTCTATAATCTCCCGTTCACATTTCAAATTTCTTGTACACATTTCACATATCTCATACATGAATCCAAACGTCCTCTACAAAATTCAACCGTCGTCTACATAATCAACCTCCCATCTCCGTACACATCTCATATGATCACATATTCAACATATTACATATGGCAATCATATATATTCATTATAACATCAATAATATTGTATTTTCATCATATATAATTATATATATAATTGTAATTAAGTGAGTTAGGTTACTCACCTGCTCTGGTCATGTCATCTAATATGTCGTTCCATACATATTAAACAATCACATATAACACAATATACATTTTCTTACTTTTTGATAGAATTTGCAATTTGTGTTGGGTTAGATTTGTGTCGTTTTAATGCATATTGAATTTTGATAGATTATGAATGGGTCAACTCATTTATGATTCAAGCCTATTTATACCCTATTCAAACCAAACCCATTTGAACTCATATTGTGTCGTGTTGTGTGTCATTTTTTAGGTTTATTAAAAATTTGAGAGATTTTATTAGGTACTTCTTTAACTTTTAAAATTCTATATGTTCATATTTCAACCAAAATTTTCTTTGGTTTTTCATTTCAATTCTCATAAGAATGAAACCTATAATTTAGGTTTCAATCAAACATGAATATGACATACAAAATTAAGTTAAGAAATAAAAACTATGAATTATGTGTTACAAATACAATTGGTCGACGGGTTAAATTGAGATATGTTATAAATTATATTTTATAAATAAGAGATGAATAATTGACACATGATCTATCCAATCAAATGAGTCTAAACATGTTGTATTAATGTCAAGTCACATTGGTCTGTTGAACCAAATTATTAATAGGTCAAACTCATTTACACACTATCCAAACTATAATTTTATATCATGTCATGTCGTATTAAATTTTGTCAAGTCTATTTTCCGAGAAACAAAAATTTAATTCA
The DNA here is from genome assembly GCA_948193385.1 of Breynia disticha f. nivosa. Lineage (NCBI taxonomy): Eukaryota > Viridiplantae > Streptophyta > Magnoliopsida > Malpighiales > Phyllanthaceae > Breynia > Breynia disticha. The sequence goes on from CANYCX015706239.1 coordinate 18,966, forward strand.
AAGCTTACAACATACAAGTAAAATGAAACAACTACAAAGAGTTGTTTAACCATAATGATAAGCTTAATTTATAAGATGAAAGTGATATGTGGTAGGGTGTGAGAAGGACTTTGAAATGTTTTGGTAGTTACCATAATGATAAATTTTATGCAGAAGCCGTAAGTATGGGCTTTTATAGACTTAAATTATTTATTTTATAAGGTGGTGACATTACGTTTTAGAAGTTGACAGCGACAATTAATTTTATAATATAGTTTTTTATATTAGTGAATAATAACATCAAACTTGGTTCAAGTTTTCTTTTCTCGGACCAACAGCCCAACCACTTTGACACAAAAACTTGTGCTTCTTTGGATTCGATTGTGCAGCCGTCTTGTTTTTTTTGGTTCACTGTGCAAATCTAAACCCGATTTTCGTAGCCTCGATGATTGGTTTAGCCGTAATGACAAGACATTCATTCTTTACAATCGCAGGTTCGAATCTCCGTTAGTCTCCTTATGATAGAATATATGTAAGTAACATTGTCATGTTCTTGGACTGAGACACCATCTACTCGCCCTAAATTTTAAAAATAGAACACGATTTTGCTTTAAGTAGCAAGAATGTCTTGATTATGGCCAATGTTATAATAACTGAACCGACCGGCTTGATCGATAAACCGGTGAACTGATTCCAGTCTCACTTTACCATTCAAACCGGTCTACATGTGAACCGACATTAAACCAGTAAAACCGATAAACAGGTCGGTTCAACCGGTGAACCGTGAACCGAACCGATTTTAAATATTGAAAAAAATTAAACTAGTTAAAAATTTAAATAATTATATATATATATATATATTATTTTTAAATTACCGGTTCGACTAGTAAACCACCGGTTCAATTAATGAACCGACCACCCAGTCCCTTTTCCGGTTTTATAATTAGTAAATTCGATAATTAAAGTTTTAAAAAGATTAAATATTCAAAATCGATGTGTTGTTCCTGTAATTATTTTATTCACCTTTAGTTGAACAGATTTTTGAAAGAAAAAGGCTGATTGTTAAACTAATATTTTTTTTTCACAATTTAAACTTTTTTTTTAATTTTTATTTTAATCATTTTACGTAAACCATTCTGAGAATATGCAGTACATGTTAATTAACCATTTTGAAAATTCAAAAATTATTCTTTCATTTTTTCTACCATCGAAAATTCAATTACATGATCATTCAGAGAATATGCAAAAACTCTACGTATTCGTAAAATTCTTAATTAAACAAATTCATAAATTATCATATCAAGAAATTGTTTAAAATTCATATATATATATATGCAATTGATTAACAAATAATTAAGCAATAAATACTATGTTTCGGATATCTAATTCCGAAATATGTTAACCACAAAGGAAGATTATTGTAACTATATTGAGAGCGTACTTGAGTCTACACACGTTTTTACGTCGAGATTCGAGTGAAAATTCGCGCACAAAGTAACCCTGGAACGTCTAATTTGATTTTGTATGTTAAAAAATTGTGCGAGGATTATATTTATAGAGGTTTAAACACTATTTAGTGAGTACCTACTTTTCACTAAAAAATTCATTTTACCCTCTTAACCACAAATGCTTCTAATTTAATCTTTTTGTCATATAAATCATAATTAAGTCGCTTAACTTAATTTTATACATTTGGTATTCCAAATGTCATGGGCAGAAAATTATTCTTTCATCTCCCACTCGCACATGACGGTGTGAGTATAAACTCTCTCTATGAGTGATCATATTATGTTTATTGTAGTTAAGGTGTAATACCATCAACAACTTGAGCTTCTGACAATTTATGCAATTCATTTTTTAGAAGATTACTTGTTGTCTCATTTCTTAAAAGAATACTCACTATCTTCTTTTTCGAGCTAATCATGATTTGTCCTGTGCTACTTTCTTAATATTATTGTTTTCGTCTAATTTTCTAATTACATTTCTTACAAGAAACAGTAATTTGGATATATCGTCATATGAAATTCGAGTGATACCTTTCGGTAATAACCTTCATCATCTATTATTGATCCACCATAAATGAAAACATCTAATAAAAAAGTCTTCATTTGCCCACTCATAGCTAGGGTAGTCTACTTGAAAAACATATCAAATTAAATGGCAAGATTTGTACTTCACAATAACATCAGATTTATAAGAAAACATGGAGAGATATTCTTGAACGCTATTGAATCTCACATTAAGAAAAATGGAGATCAATTTTCTTGAACCTTTTTCCATCCCTGGGTCATCTACACACTATATGTAACACCTTGAAAATAAAAGATTAAAAACAAAAAATTTAATAAGAAAACTGCAGAAAATAATAAGGAGCATGAGCTGAGCACGACCCCGTGCTCATCCAAGTTAAAGAACACGACATCATGCTCATACCTGGACTAAAGCACGACCTCATGCTGAATTAATGTTAGAACGATATCGTGCACGATCAAACAGAAACTCGTGCTAGGATGCACGACACGATTAAATGGCACGACCCGTGCTCCAGGTCATGTTGACTTGGTTAATATGAATCAACCGACCGCTTGTTTCTGGACAATTAAAAAACTGAGTAAAAAGAGGCAACCAAGCAGTTTAAAACCCTAGAATTCGTGAGAGGAAGCTGTTGAGCAAGTATTACAGCAAGAACAACTCAATTCTTGCAAAATTTGAGCTAAACTCAACTTAGGTAAGTGGATGAGTTGGTTTTATGCATATGTGAGGTTTTATGTTGCTGCAATGGTTGATTTGTGGATTGGTGAATTGAAATCTGATATAGGGTTGGATCATATTATAAGAATGGATTAGAATATATGTATCATATTAACATGCTTTGATGATAAATTGGTTAGGTTGGAGAAGTGATAAATGTCAATTTGTACTTATATTTCGTATTTTATTATTTGACATTTATCATATTTTTGGTTTAATAGCGTGTTATTTTGGCTCAATTATTATTCTTTTGTGTATTCAGGACTTAGGGCATACAAGTGCGAAATTCTA
>CANYCX015706347.1:0-10440 GCA_948193385.1 Breynia disticha f. nivosa
CAAGTCATTAAATGACCTAAAACCACCAAAGTGAAGCCATATCTCCTCCTCCACGCATACTCAAACCCTTGCAAAACCTTCAAGACACAACTGTAGTGTCTTCTAACCACCAAACCTACCAACAAACATGCGATTTACAACAGATTAACAATGAATAAAGGGATATTGCCAATCGAACGAGAGCTCAACAAATAAAGGGGTATTGCCAATCAAGAGAGAGCTCAAAATAAAAGGGTATTGCCAATTGAGCGTGAGCTCATTATAAGGGGTATTGCAAATCGAGTGTGAGCTCAAACTAAAAGGGAATTTCCAACCATGAGAGTGGGTTATGTCATGTGCACGTTAAATGAATTAAGACATCATGGAATGCATCGTGTGTTTGCATTAGCATTGTCACGAATGCATTCTTTCATCATTAGTATTGATGAACATGATGTTGTTTTGGTATGTTTAAAGTGTGAATGATCATATGTGTTGTTTTGATTGAATGTAGAATGGTGTTTTGAATATGACCATAAATTAAGTGGCTTGATGTATGTATAATGATGATGTTGCTACTTGGAGTGTTATGTACATGAATGCATGTAAGTATAATGATGGTTTATTTATACGTATGAGCTATGGAAATGATGGCTGATATGTATGTTGATGTTTATGAATATTGATTTGATCTTGATAAAGTTTGTTGATCATGTGTTTAATGGCCATTTGTTGTTATTTTTGTGTATGGAAGAGTTGTATAAGTGATTTAGAGGTTGTTTTGATATGTTAAGTCTTGTATGATATGTGTATGTACAAAATATAACTTCAAAGTTGGGCAGAATGGTTCTGTGTTAGATTAACATACGTTATTTTAGAGAGTAACGTGCATTAATCCTATAAACATACGTTAATTTGGTGTTGGCATAGATTAATCATAGCCTGGAAATCATTCAAGAATAACGTAGGTTTCTGTAGGATAAACATACGTTATTTTAGCCCAGTAGCCTAGTTTTGGCCTGAATAATGTACTAATGTTTATTTAAAGTAAGCTAATGTTCTAGGATGAATTCCTTAACATATAAAACACTTAAAGGATTCTATGTGACATGGCAACAGTGAGCCATTAGGGAATTTAGGCGCGAATACGGCTTTGTGTTGCACAAACACACCTGTATTTGCCGAAGGTTTCCCTGCGCATCAGCTTAACAACAATAGGGTTTCACTTACAGAGTATTTTTATGTACTCACCTTTGTTTTGCTGTTGAATGTGTACAGAGCGACAGTAGCTGGTGGTCGGGATAGTTTTTTTGGCGACGCTAAGAGCTGTGATACACGTGGATAGGTCGGCTCATAGTAGTCTTTTGGACACCACACATTTTGCATTTTGTACATCTATACATCATATAGTATAGGTTTACGGCTCATGCATTATTTTAAACCAAAACCATTCTCTTCCGTATACTTTATAGTTGATTTGTATTTTGGCCTAGTTTAATGAAATGCATGCACACCTTTTTCTATATATTTTCCATTGTGAATGATGTTGCATTAACTTAAAGGAAAAAAATGGTGCAAAAATCATGATTTATTCGAAAATGAAGTTAACAGATTTGAGGTTCATATTTAGTGGTATCAAGCAGGGATTAGATTCCCTGCGGACTGTGCTAGAAAATGTTTTTCATTGTATTGAATTTCATTGAACTAAAACTTTTTCCATGTTGATTGGATAGGATGGATCCCATAAACGATGTATCACACGAGGTCACCACTGAGTCCTAGGAGCCTGTGCAGGGGCAGGGACCAGCCCCAGGACAAGGAGCACCGCCTACTCCTGGTGCTATACCACCACTTGACCTTTCTTATGCCATTTTCTTTCAGAATATGATGCAACAACTGATGGGTAGGTAGGGAGGACATCAAGGAGGCTAGCAGGGAGAGGGCCTTAATATTGATAGGAATTTTGGAGAGGTGAACAAGTAGGGTGCCAAATCCTTCGAGCGGACTACTATCCTGCTAAGGTTGAGGACTAGCTTCGACATACGGAGCAGTTCCTTAGCCGGATGAGATGCAAACCTGAGTAGAAGTTGAGGTACACTACCTCATTGTTAGAGAAAGGAGCATGGGATTGGTAAGAGGCCATTTTTGAGAGTCAGACTGATCCTCGTACACTTACATGGGGTGACTTCTAAAGAGAGTTCGCCGAGAAATATACCTCTCCCCTCTATTACAACAGGAAGAAGATAGAGTTCTTAAACTTGAAGGAGAGAGAGATTGTCATCACTGAGTATGAGTCTCAGTTTACCAGACTGTCACACTATGCACCTGAGAATGTTGCCACTGATCAGCAACAGAGAGACCAGTTTTTGAGGGGATTGCAGTTTAATATCCGCATCTGCATTGCTATGAAGCCCCTTTTTTATCGAATGATTTTGGAGACAATAGTTAGAGGCGAGGAGCACTTGGTCGAGTAGAGCCGTAGAGAGGGGAAGAAACAGAAGTTGTCCAATGGTTTTAGCGCCACTAAAAAGAAGAAGAAGACTGTCTTTAGGCCTTCTAGGAGCATTAGTGGATGAGGCAGCCGTTAGGGGAGTAGGTATGAGAGTAGGGAGAGCCATACTTATAGACCCCGTACTTCAGGACAGCAAGGTTCTAGAGGTTACACTGGTGGGGACACTCGCTAGCTTTATTTTTATTATAATAAGCCTAGTCATCAGATCTGACACTGCTACCAGAAGTTGGTAGATGATAGGAGATGTTCTCTAGGGTATAGCAACATAAGTGATAACAGGGGAGCCCCTACTACTAACGGAGGCAGAGGCAGAGGTGGTAGGACTTTGAGTACTGCCTCGAGGGGTAGAGGAGCTTCTAAGTCTGCAGCTCCATGTCAAGCACGTGTTGATACTATGAAATGTGATGAGGCTGCATCCAATCCTGATGTGATCACTGGTACAATATCTATTTATGCACTTAATACATTGGTGTTGATTGACCCTGGATCTACCTGTTCCTTTGTGAGTGAGTTAGTTGTAGAGCAACTGGGGACAAGTGTAGAGTTTTTGGGGTATGTAATAGTCGTATCGATGCCAGATGAAGGTATAGTCATGATGGACAAAATGTTGAAAAACTATGAGTTAAAGATTAGGGAGTTGAGCTACGTTGCAGATTTGATAGTGTTAAGGATGGCAGACTTTGGAGTGATTTTGGGGATGAATTGGTTTTCCAAAAATAAAACCGTGGTGGATTGTTATGCGAAGGAGGTGATGGTGGAAGTTGATGGTGATAAGAGAGTGTTACTTATGGGTGAGCAGAGGGTTATACCTTCCTGCTTAGTTTTGGCAGCAATAGTCGCAAAGCTAATCAGAGACGAGTGTGAGGCTTATTTAGCATGTTTAACAGGCTAGGAGCAAAAAAAATTAGGAGTTAGGGATGTGGAGATAATGAGAGAGTATCCAGAGGTGTTCCTAGATGAGCTACTAGGCTTACGACCATAGAGAGAGGTCGATTTTGAGATTGAGACAGTGTTTGGGGCAGCACCATTCTCGATAGCTCCGTATAGAATGGCAGCAGTGGAATTGCAATATTTGAAGAGACAGTTGGAAGAACTTCTCGAGAAAGGACTTATCTGCCCGAGTGTGTCTCTATGGGGCGCACTGGTACTATTTGTTAAAAAGAAGGATGGAAACATGTGGTTATGTATAGTCTATCAGTAGCTAAATAAGTTGACTGTGAAGAATAAATATTCACTACTAAGGACTCATGACTTGATAGACTAGTTGAGGGAAGCCATAGTGTTTTCTAAGATTGATTTGAGATCGGGGTCCTAGCAATTGCAAGTGGAGGAAAGCTTCATTCCTAAGACCACATTTAGGACTCAGTACGACCACTTTAAGTTGACAGTGATACTGTTCGGGTTGACTAAGGTACCAAAAGCCTTTACGGCTATGATGAGTAAGATTTTCCAGCCGTTCTTGGATCTATTTGTGGTTGTTTTCATTGATGATGTGTTGGTTTATTCCAAGGATCAGATGGAACATGAGGGAATTCTTAGAGAGGTATTGGAGATGCTTAGAGAAAAGCAGTTGTACACTAAGTTTTAGAAGTGCGAGTTTTGGATGAAGGAAGTTGTATTTTTTAGGCATGTTATCTCTGATGAGGGTGTGATGCCAGATCCCAGTAAGGTTAAAGGGGTATAGTAGTGGGAGGCTCCTAAAAACGTAATTGAGGTGCGTAGTTTCTTGGTTTTGTAGGGTATTATCGGAGATTCATCGCTTATTTTCCAAATTAGTGAGGTCGATGACTAACCTTCTAAAGAAAACACACCATTTGTTCGGAGTGAGCGGTGCTAGGAGAGTTTTCAAGAGTTGAAGAGGAGGTTAGTGGAGGCCTCAGTATTAGTATTACTGATAGATAGAGGAGGATTTGTAGTGTACAATGATGCTTTTAAAGCGGGACTGAGAGGAGTGTTAATGCAAAATGGGAGGGCGATTACATATGTTTCACGACAGTTGATGCAGTATGAAGTTAATTACCCGACCCACAATTTGGAGTTAGCAACTATTATACACACCTTAAAGGTCTGGAGGCATTACTTTTACGGTGAAACTTTTTAGATTTTCTCCGATCACAAGAGCCTTAAATATATTACCACGCAGCAGGCATTAAACTTGAGGCAAAGGAGATGGATAGAGCTCCTAAAGGACTATGACTGCACTATTAATTACCATTAGAGTAAGGTGAATGTAGTCGCTGATGCATTGAGCCAGAGGGTTGAGTGGATGAGAACTCAGTGACTTATCGGGAAGAGTCACTATTTTCATTGAGGGAGTTGAGAGTGCAGCTTGATGTTGTTTACGGTGAGATGTTAGCAAATATACAGGTCCTACCCCATATGAGAGATGTGATAACAGAGAGGCAAAAAGATGATGTGTACTTACTGAAGATAAAGAGGAAAGTGGAAAAAGGGAAAGCAACTACCCCGTATAGATTAGATGATGAGGGAGTACTTTACTACAGGGGACGATTGTGTGTTCCTAACTTAGCTGAGATTAAGGAAGTTCTGATGTCAGAAGCACATTCTTCCCCATCCTCGGTGCATCCAGGTAGCACCAAGATGTATAGAGACGTGAGGGAGATGTATTGATGGGTAAATATGAAGAGGGAGATTACCGAGTTTGTAGGTTAATATCTGCCTTCCTAGCAAATAAAGGCCAAACATTAAACTCCAGTAGGGAAATTGAGACCTTTAGAGATTTCTGAGTGGAAATGGGAGAAAGTGACTATGGATTTCATTATGGGGTTGCCAACAACTTTTAGACGACATGATTTCGTGTGGGTTATAGTAGACAGTTTAACAAAATCTTCACACTTCTTGGCGATTTGATAGGATGACACCTTAGACAATCTGGCAAGCTTGTGTGCTGCAGAGATAGTAAGGTTGCATTGTGTGCCCATGCCTATTGTATTGGATAGAGATCTGCATTTTACTTTATGATTTTAGAGGAGTTTGTAGGATGCTATGGGTACCAGACTGTGGTTTAGCATCACATTTCATCCTCAGACTGATGGTCAGTCTGAGAGCACTATCCAGACTATAGAGGACATATTGTGGCTTAGCAACAATAGTTACCACTCGAGTATTGGGATGGCGCTGTATGAGGCATTAAATGTGGTAAAAATATGTATGCAAGCCGCAAAGGATTGCAAGAAGAGTTACTTTGATCGGCATCACAAAGAGGTGACAAATGAGGTCTGAGATAGGGTATTACTAATAGTGTCACCTTGCAGAGGTGTGATTCGATTTGGGAAGAAGGGAAAGTTGATTCTGAGGTATGTGTGACACTACGATATCATTGAGAAGGTTGGACCGCTTATTTATTGGCTTCAGCTACCAGAGAAGTTATCCAAGCTTCATAATGTATTCAATGTCTCTATATTAAGGAGGTATTGTTCTGACCCGAGCCATGTGCTCAGCCCTCCAGAAGGTTGGACCGATTATTTATTGGCTTCAGATTGTTAATTATCTCACTTATGAGGAGGAGTCGGTATAGATATTGGATCGGCAGATTTGTTAGTTGATGAATCTAAATATTCTGATGGTAAAGGTGAAGTGGAGTTTCCACTCACCTGAGGAGGCTACGTGGGAGGTCGAGAGCGATATACGAAAGAGCTAACCACATTTGTTTCCTGAGACTTGATGAGTTGAGGTATGCCCTTCACCTTGTTGGTTATTTAAATTTAAGAGTTTTGAGTAAGGATATTTAGTTTAAGTTAAGTGTTTTGAGTTGAAACCTGACTTGTTTCAAATTTTAGGGACAAATTTTCTTAAGGGAAAGAGTTAACACCCCAAAAAATGTTCATCTATGTTAGAATAAGTCTAGGATAATTTGAAAGCATGTTTGTATAGAGATATGAATGTCCCAAGTCGAAAGAGGTTGAAAAATGTAAAATACAGCACTCTGCACACAATTAATGTATGTTAATGGTGGACTTAACATACGTTATTCTTTGTATAGATGAATAACATATGTTATCTCATTGAATAACATATGTTATTCAACCTGGGTTTCCCAGAATGGCATTGTTATTAATTGACGTTAATTTTCACAGTAAACATATGTTATCGGCACATGTCATTAAATGACCTAAAACCACCAAAGTCGAGCCATAACTCCTCCACACACACTCAAAATCTTCCAAAATCTTCAAGACACAACTCCAGGTTCTTCCAACCACAAAACATACCATCAAACATGAGATTTACCACAGATTAACAACGAATCTGTCCTTTCACCGATTCCTCATCAATCTAGTGTTGGAAAGCTAAGAGGAAGGAAGGTAAAATTCTTATTCTAAACTAAAATATGAGTGAAATCATATGCATTTGGTAGAGTTTTGTTGGGTTTTTATAGTAGCTTATGAAACCACAAACATTTTACGGAAAAAAGAAGATTTGGTGAGATTTACGAGATTAGGGTTTTTGAAAAGTTTGGGGATTTTGCGGAAAATCAGTAGAGAATGTGAAAATTAGGTATAATATGTGGTAAATATGATTCAATGTGTGTACGTGTTGACATTGAACACCCAAATTGAGGATCGGGCGACGAATTGATTCTTCGAGCTCGAGGAAAGTGCATTTTGACTCTTATGATTGTAATGTTAGCCTTGGTTTGGTTGAATATATGGTCTAAATGCTCATTTGTTCATGTGATAGTGGAAATCTATTCTTATAAGAATGGTATTGCTTGTATGGCCCTTATGTCGGATAATTGGAAGTTGTGAGGTTTGCTTATGTTATGTTTGAATATGATGTATGTTGGTAGTTGTATGCCAAATGTGTTATTAAATTAAGTGGATGAATTGTGTTGTGAGGAATTGAATGTTTATGAATGTTTAACTTTAAGGATGAGTAAGTGGTGGAATGTAATGTGTGTGAAATAAATTGGTTATGTGCATTAAGGAAGTCCTAATGAAATTGAATGATGAAATGATCATAAGTATGTGGGAATGGTTAGTGACATGTTTTTTGTATTGTGTTTGGTGATGACATTGTGTTGCTAAGGCATTCTTGAAATGTGTTACATTTCATTCACTCATGTTATATGTACATGTGATGATCATCATTATGAGTTCATAAAGGGGTATTGCCAATCGAGCGAGAGCTCAACAAGTAAAGGGGTATTGCCAATCCAGCGAGAGCTCGAAATAAAGGGGTATTGCCAATTGAGCGAGAGCTCACTATAAGGGGCATTGCCAATCGAGCAATAGCTCAAACTAAAGAGGAATTTCCAACGATGAGAGTGGATTCTCTCACGTGCACGTTAAATGATTTAAGATCCCAGGGCATGCATCGTGTGTTTGTATTAGCGTTGTCGTGAATACATTCATTCATTATTAGCATTGATGAACATGAAGTTATTTTGGTATGTTTAAAGTGTGAATGATCATATGTGTTATTATGATTGAATGTAGAATGGTGTTTTGAATATGATCATAAATTATGTGGCTTGATGTATGCGTAAAGATGGAGTTGCTACTTAGAGTGTTATGTACATGAATGCATGTAAGTATAGTGATGGTTGATTTATACGTATGAGCCATGGAAATGATGAATGATGTGTATGTTGATTTTTATGAATGTTGGTTTGATCTTGATAAAGTGTGTTAATCATGTGTTTGATTGCCATTTTTTGTGATTTGTGTGTATGGAAGAGTTGAATAAGTGCTTTAGAGGTTGTTTTGATATGCTAAGTTTTGTATGATATGTGTATGTGTGAAATATAACTTCAAAGTTAGGCAGAATGGTTCTGTGTTAGATTAACGTAAATTATTTTGGAAAATAACATACGTTAGTCCTATAAACATACACTAATTTGGTGTTGGCATACGTTAATCATAGCCTGGATGTCATTGAAGAATAAGGTAGGTTTCTGTTGTGTAAACATACGTTATTTTAGCCCAAATAATGTACTAATGCTTATTTAAACAAAGCTAATTTTCTAGGATGAATTCCTTAATATATAAACACTTAAAGGATTGTATGTGACATGGCAACGGTGATCCATTAGGAAATTTAAGCGTGAATGCGGCTCTGCGTCCACGAGCACACCTGTATTGGCCAAAGGTTCCCCTGTGCATCAACTTAACAACAATACGATTTCACTTACTGAGTATTTCTATATACTCACCCTGTGCATCAACTTAACAACAATACGGTTTCACTTGCTGTTGAATATGTGCAGATCAAATGTAGCTGGTTGTCGGGATAGTATTATCAATGACGCTAGGAGGTGTGGTACACACGGATAGGTTGGCTCCTAGTGGTATTTTGGACATCACACATTTTGTATTTTGTACATCTATACATCACATAGTATAGGCTTACAGCTCATGCATTGTTTTAAATGAAAACCATTTGCTTTTGCGTACTTTATACTTGATTTGTATTTTGACCTAGTATAATGAAATGTATGCACACCTTTCTTTATATATTTTCCCTTGTGAATGATTTTAAATTAACTTTAAAGAAAAAAATGGTGCGAAAATCATGATTTATTTAAAAATGAAGTTAACGAATTTGGGGTTCACAGAAGAGGTTGTAGCTCAAGTATAGTCTAGCAGACTGGGTAAGAGGACTGAGTTTTCCCTACTCGTAACAAATTTCGAGGATTTACCACAAGCTTATCACGACCATTTTCTTATCCAGCTTATCATGGTATTGATCAGGGTGAAGAGTACATGGTAGTTCAGCTACGGTGTCAGGACCTGCTAGATTTCCTTGTCCATATCGTTAGAGGCTTCATACAGGTGAGTGTAGGATGTTGATAAGAGGTTGTTCTATATGTGGTCGGCAGGGATATTTTGCGAGAGCTTGTCCTGAGAGAGGAGATAGAGGAGAGATATTGAGAGGTTTTTCTCAGATATCATCTTTTGTTCATAGTAATGATCTGATGGCTACGACTACTGTACTCGGGACGGGGTACAGGAGCTGCTTCTACTTCAGCGACTGGCCGAGGCAGAGGAGCCTCTGGTACTAAAACTCGGGGACAAGCTAGGAATTTTGTGATGTGTCGAGAAGAGGCAGCTGATCCCTGAGGTTATCACAAATGAGTTACATTTATTCGGTGTTTCTGCTTATACGTTGTTAGATCGTGGTTGTACACATTCATTTATAAATCCCAGAATAACACATGAAGTAAAAGTTTGAAACATTAACATAGAGCCTAGGAGTTCATACTCCATTAGGCAAAATGATGTGGGTCCACACAATATACAAAGATTGTAAAATACAAATACAAAATATAGAATTAACGGTTCATTTGATTTTATTGGATTTGACAGAGTTTGATCTAATTATGGTTATGGATTGGTTAGCTCGTCATCGAGCTAAAGTGGGCTATTATACCAAAGAAGTCACAATTGAACCGAAAGAACAGAATAAAGTAATATTTTTTTGAAATAATAAACTTGTGCATAGTTATCTAATATCAGCTATTCAAGCTTTTAAGTTGATCTGAGACAAATGTGATGCTTATTTAGTCCATATAATTAATAGAAAACAAGAAATTAAAATATAAAAAGAATACCAACATTAGATCAGTTCCCTGACGTGTTTCTGGAGAATCTCTAAGGATTACCTCCTAATAGAGAGACGGAGTTTACTATTGAGTTGATTCCTGGTATTTACTCGATAAAGGTTTCATTCGACTTAGTGTTTCACCTTGGGGAGCATCTATGTTATTTGTTAGAAAGAAAGATAGAATATTACGGTTATGTATAGATTACTGCAAACTTAATGAAGTAACAGTAAAAAACAAATATCATTATAAGATTTTGCAAATTTTGCGTCCAGAATTTAGCGACCAAAAATTCTGGCATGTAACGACCACGTGGTCGCTAATTTTGTGACCAAGTGGTCGCTAAAATGGTCATCCCCGCGAACAGCCGCGCATGAATTTGTGG
>CANYCX015706973.1:0-14708 GCA_948193385.1 Breynia disticha f. nivosa
GCTACTGCTTTGTTTTATAAATGAAAACAGGATTGGGCCGAGTTTTATGAAATAGCGTGTATATATCTTTTAAATTCTCTCTCTCATCTGATTTTAGATTTGATTTCTATATCATTTCTATTATATATATTGTTTATCAGGAAAATAGGTGTTTAAAAATGAGTTCCACATACAAACACCTCGATTACAATGGATTAACAACAAATCTGCCCCTCTCATCAAAATCTTTCACAATAGGGTTTTAGAGGAAAGAGGAGGTAAGGTAACTCTTGATTCTAAGCTAGAATTTGAGTAAAAACATGTGAATTTGTTAGGGTTTGCTGGGTTTTCTTAGTATTTCATGATTCCATAAGCCTTTAACAGAAAAATGAGAGCTTTAGGGAGATTTAAAGAAATTATGGCTGTGGTGAATTTCAAGATTTTGAGAAAATGGGTAGGTAATTGAGGAATTAAGTGTAGAATAAGGTCTATAACATGAATCGTGTTACATTTTGTATAGGAAGCGACAAACGAAACCCGAATCGGGGATTTTTGTCTAATCAAGTCTGCGGGAACGCGAGGTAAATGCTCTTCAATGCTTACTATAACGAGTGTTTCCTTTGTATGGTTTGATTTATGTGAGATTAATGGAATTTACATGATTTTGATTTGTTGTTTATGTGTTGGATGAAATTGGTGTTAGTAAGTAAGCTTGAACACGTATTAAGATAGATTGTACCCTCTTATGGTTGATCATATGTAATGAATTTGCTTATTTGATGAAATAGTGACAAATGTGTGTCATAAAGGGCTCAAATGCTTGTATGTTTTAATGTGTTTTGCTTGTAGAGCTATGTTCTTAGCAACTATGTGTGATAAGAGCCATTATGACTGGCTTGTTTGTGAAACAGTTAATATTGATGGTTTGTATGGGCGAATGACATTTGATATGCCTTGTGTTATGATGAATGGAACAAAAATGATGCTTGTGTGTTATATGTCCCTTTGAGGGAAGAGTGAATATGTATGTGCACATTATGAGTGCCTTGATTTTGGTTATGGTGATGAACTCGTAAGAGTTATTAATGATGTATGTGATGGTTGATGCCACAAGATGGTCATGTGAAAGAGTGTGCAGATTCATGATAAAATTAAAATATCGAATGTATGGTGTGGAACCATTAAGTGCATATGGTATGATGGACACTATGTATGGCTTGAGAATGCATGACTTACATTCATTAATGATGAGGTTGTGTATGGATTTGGAATGCATGATTGTCATTAATTCATGACATTGAGAACATTTGCATGAGCACGTTTGTATGTTCATGCCTTGAAATGAGAAAAGGGGTAATAGCCCAAAGAGAAAAGAAAAAAGGGAGTTTTTCCTGAACTTCAGAACATAAGAGCGAGTGTCTCTTGATGTTATGTTTAAGAGGGGAAAGTCACCTAGTGTTATTTGATGTCGAACGAGAGTTCGATGCTGACCGAGAGCTCGAAGGAAAAAGTGGGCGAGAGCTCGACTTGTGTGTATAAAAAGGGGTTTTTGCCCAAGATTTGAGAACACAAGAGTTTGACTCTTGATGTTATATTTCAGAGAGATGTGTCCCTAGTATTTATGCAGAGCGAGAGCTCGTTGGAAAAAGCAGATGAGAGCTCGACTTATGTGTAAAGAGGGGCTGGAACCCATATGTGTGCATTGAGAGTTGACTCTCTTATGATTTGAGACAGCAGAGATCGAGTGGATTCTCTCTCTGACTGTGGTTGAGGCTTCGGAGCCCATCATTTGTGTGTGGAAATGTATTAGCATTTCATTCTCATTCATTTGCATTCATTGCATACTTGACATCGATTGAATGGAAATGAATGCGGGTGTTATGACTATGATACGAGCATGAATTATAAATGAACAACATGTGTATAATTTTGTATTACTTAGATGGAATGTGTGTAATCTCGTATGGTTATGAATTGATGTAATAATGAATGCTTGTATGAAACCAGATGAAATTGTACTTGTTAAGGTATGTTATGATTGTATTTCCAATAAGGAATATGATATGTGCATATGAATGGAAAGAGGTACATATGTTAGTATGTTAATTTGATTCCGTATGAATAATGAACGTTGAATGCTAAGTGGTTTTATAAAGAATGTAAAATAATGTTCATCTTCTTGTATGAATATAGTATGTGATAATGGATGGAATGAGTAAAGGAGGATGTGTGCATTGTATTGGTTATGCATAAATGTGGAAACTTGAAAGTTACTTGGCCTGTGAATGAACCCATTGACATTATTCTTGTTCGAAGGTAAGGATAGGTAAGTGATGTTGATAAATGATATACGAAATGAGAATGGAGAATAGTATGACTTACATGTGTGGTTTAATGTTGAGGCATGTTGTTGTTGGCTGTAGGTTCATTAAGAATGAAAAGGAAAATGAGATGAATGCATGATGTAAATGTGTATAATTGAGACATAAATAAATGTTATGATTATGGATATGATATGGAGGTTGTATGATGAGTAAATTGGTTAAAAGTAAGACTGAGATGTTTGTGTTGATGCTTGTATAGGTTGTATGAAATGTGCATATGCTAGACTTGAGCCTAAGTGTTGAAATGTTGTTCTGTGTGGCATTAACGTACGTTAATGAGCCAATTAACATACATTAATGCATGGTAACGTACGTTACCCATTGTGAAACCTACGTTATTCTTGCCTGGATTTCCTGGGAAGTTGCAGATGAATAACATACGTTAAGGACAATCTAAATATACGTTAATGTGGTCCAGAAACCTAGTTTTAGCCTGAATAATGTACTAATGAATATCTAAAGTGAGGAAATGAACTAGGATGAATTCCCAATACATAAAACACATAAATAACTTGTTTGTGGCATGGATATGGTGAGCCATTAGGGAGGTTAGGTGCGATTACGACATTTGTGTTCCTGGAACACACCCATATAGGCCAAAGTTTCCCTTGCGCATTCAGCATAACAACTATAAGGATTCACTTACTTAGTATTTCTATATACTCACCTTTGTTTTGCTGTGGATTGTGTGCAGAGTGACAGGTACTAGGGACGGGACGAATTTTCGACAAGGCTAGCGGTACGATACTAAAGAAGGTCGAGCTCCCATGTTTTGAATTATGTTTTTGTGTGTGCCTATGGCATTTTAGCATAGACGAGATGTTGTATCATGGCATGCAAACGCTTTCCATTGCTTCCGTGTTGGTCTTGGTGAAATGATTGTAAGCTTTATTTATGATGGTTTACTCTCTCATGCTTACTTATTTTTTAAAAAATGGTGTAAAAATTGAGGTTTATTAAAAAATGAGTTTTATGAAATTTGGTGTCACACAGACGGTTTGATATACTTAGGACTCAACTTCCCTCGTTGCCCAAATCTAATAACACCTCTCCAAGGAAAAACTCGTAAAAACACTCTATCTCTAACATTATACTTTATCTTCCGATTGTGGCTATCGAAATAACTCTTTTAATGTCCCTAAGCCACTTGCATACACCATTTAACAACATTCATTTTCTCTAGAGTTCGCTAAACCAACTCTGGTCCCTCAATTTTTTCCAAACCCTCAACAACCTAATACACTAGACTTCGGCACCGTCTCCCATATAAAGCCTGGTAAGGTGCCATTACAATACTAGAATGATAATTATTATTGTACGCACACTTAGTCAAAGGAAAATGATCGTCCCAATTACCTCTAAACTCAAAAACACAAGCTCGCATCGTGTCCTCGACTATCTAAATCATCCTCTTAGATTGTCCTTCAGTCTGTGGATGAAAAGCTATACTAAACATCAACCTGGTACCCATAGCATCTTGTAAACTCTGCCACAATCGTGATGTGAACTATGGATCTCAATCAGACACAATAGAAATCAGAACACCATGTAATCTAACATTCTCAGCAACATACACAAACTAGCCAACTTATCTAAAATATCATGCTTTTGAATAGCTAAGAAATATGTCGATTTCGTCAGCCTATTAATTATCACCCATATAGAATCGTGACATCTAAACGTCCCTGGAAAACCCACAATAAAATCCATGGTGATCTTCTCCCATTTCCATTCTGGAATGTCTAACTATCTCAACTTTCTAGCTAAGATTGATGTTCTGCCTTAATCTGCTAACAAGGTAAACACTTAGCTACAAACCTTGCTATCTCCTTTTCATGTTCACCCACCAGTACATCTCTCACATATCTCGATACATTTAAGTACTACCTGGATATACCAAATATGGTGAAGAATGTGCCTCAATCATCAATTTATTCTTCAAAACAGTTAAGTCTGCACCACACAATTGTTCTCTATAATACAAGACTCCTTCATCATCTAACCTATGAATTTTACTCACTTTCCCCTTCTCAACTTTCTTCTTAATTGGCATCAAGTGTTCATCATCTTTCTAACGGTCAAACTCGTTTATTTGCTAACATCTGACCCTCAATCAAATCTAACTGCTCCTTGAGGTCTTGTAATACGAATAAAGACTTCCTTCTATAAGTAACAAAATCTTCATCTTCCTTTCCTTTTCGGCCTTAGATTTATCTCTCATTGTGTCGTAATGTACTTGAGACTCTTATGATCTGTAAAGATCTTAAATGTCTCACCATACAAGTAATGTCGCCAAACCTTCAAAGAATGAATGATCGCAGCTAATTCCAAATCTTGAGTAGGATAGTTATCCTCTTACAGTCTCAACGGTCGCAAGGTATAGCAATAACTCTACCATTCTGCATAAGAACCATACCTAAACCTGCTCCAGATGTGTCTATATAAACTACAAATCCACCTCCCTGAGTCAGTAACATCTGAATTAGAGCTTTGACTAGCCTTTTCTTCAAATCCTAAAAACTCTCCTAACATTTATCATTCCAAACAAATGGAGCATTCTTTTTCAACAAAGATGTTATAGGTCTAGGTATCCTCAAAAAGTCCTCAATAAACCTCTAATAGTAACCCGCCAATCCTAAGAAACTTCATAGCTCAGACACATTTTTAGGAACTTCCCACTCCTGTACTGCTTTAATTTTACTAGGATATGGTTTAACTCACTCTGCTGAAATCACATGTCCTAGAAAGATAACCTTTGACATCATAACTCATATTTGTTGAATTTAACATATAACTCCTTTGCTTTCAGCAACTCTAATACAATTCTAAGATGTCTCTCATGCTTTTCCTTGTCTTTGGAATACACCAATAAGTCACTAATGAAAACAACAACAAACTGATCTTGATATAGTTGAAATAGCTTATTCATCAATGCCATAAATGCCGTTGGAGCATTAGTCAACCCAAATGGCATCACTGTAAACTCAAAGTGACCATATTGAGTCCTAAACATCGTCTTCAATATAGAACTCTCCTTTAGTCTCAGCTGCCAATACCCTGATCTCAGGTCAATTTTAGAAAACATAGTAGCTCCTTGCAACTGATCAATCAAATCATCTATCTGTGGCAATGGATATTTGTTCTTTAGTATCACCTTATTCAGCTGACGATTATTGACACACAATCGAATGCTATCTTCTTTTTTGCACAAAAAATTCGTGCTCCTCAAGGTGATGCGCTAGGTCATATAAAACCTTTTTTAACAGCTCTTCTAACTATCTTTTCAACTTTTAAAGCTCTATAGCTGCCATACTATACGATGCTATCGATACTGGTGCTACTCCTAGTATAGTATCATGCTAAAATCAGCCTCTCACTGAGGTGGTATTCCTAGTAACTACTCAGGAAATACTTCAGTATTCTCCCTGACGATTGCTAAATCTTTCACCTCTAACTTCGATTAATTCAGATTAATCACAGAAGCTAAATAAGCTTCACATCCCTCTCTCAATAGTTTAGCTGCTACCACTACTGAAATCAAACATGAATGTATAACTTTTTTCTTGCCAACAAGCAATACCTTTCTCTCACCCTCAACCTCAACTACTACCTCTTTTGCAAAATAATCCACCATCGCTTTATTTTGGGATAACCAATCCATCCCTAATATAATCTCGAAGTCAGCCATGCTTAACACAATCAAATCCGCCAAATATGTAAACTCTCCAATTTTCAACTCATAATTTCTCGACATATCCCTGACTAGCACTGTTCCTCCTATTAGCATAGAAACAGCAACTGTATATCCCATACACTTTATACTACCTCCTATATGCTCTACCACAAACTCACTCACAAATAAACAATTGGAACCTGGATCAATCAACATTTAAGTATCATATGTAAAGATAGAAATAGTACCAGCGATGACATCTAGATCCTCTGTCGCCTCGTCTATAGTCATCACAAAAACTCGGGCTAGTGGTACTACCCCTGACTGTGCAACTGATCCACCTACTTTACCTCAGGAGGCTACTCCTCCCCTCGGGGTAAAGCCTGTACGTTGTCTACCTTTACCTCAACTACCTTCTGTAGATGCAGTAGTCTTATTATAACCCACTCTACTTTGTCTGAAGACACCTCCTCCTAAGGCTCTCTCCTCTCTGGACAGTCTTTGCTGAAATGTCCCAGCTGATGACAAGTATAACAAAGACGAGTATCTCTATTGATACAGGTACCTGTGTCTCGGCCCCAAGAAATAGGAGGCCTGGTGGAATAACTCCTCCCACCTCCTACTCCTCCCCTGGACTGTCTAATGCCACTCTTACCTATTCCACGAGATGGTCTAGAATTTTCCTTCTTATGTCCCCCAGCTGAACTAGAGCCACCAAAAACTTTGTCTTTTCCCTCTCACTTGCCCTCCTCGGCTAACAACTCTCTACCCTGATGGCAGTCTCAAGCAAACTCTTATAAGTGGGTGGTTTCACCGCAATTTTGGTTCCAATGTTGAACCTCAGTCCTCGCTCAAACTTGTCTCTCCTCTTCTGATCAGTATCAACATCCTCTAGTGCATATCTGGAAAGCATGGTAAACTCAGCTTTATACTCAGTCACTGTCCTCTCTTTTTGATTCAGCTCGAGAAATTCTATCTTCTTCTTAGTTTGATGAAGTGGAGGTGTGTATTTATCAGCAAATTTCTTCAAAAAGTGCGTGGTTTCACCTCATATAAGTAAGAATACGCTCGATATGTCTGGGCCAATCCTCTATTACTGCAAGATTGGTCGTGTCCTTAAAATTTTTGCTCCCTGCTTTCTTACCTCCCCAAAGTGCTGACTTCCTAAAGCTCCCTGGCTTCTCAGCATCTTCTGTATCATCTCCCAGAATGGAGCATACGTAGGATCATATAGGGGTATGTTAGGCATATTAGCTTGTTATGTAGCTTGCTCATTAGGTACTGGAGCTGATCCCTATGCGTATCTCGGTTCTCTAGACTCAGTGGTGTCATATTGCGATGCGTTGTCTATAGCCTCCATCTGTTATAAAACTCAGAAGTTCAAAATCATTTAGCCTCCAAAAATGATGTTATTAAAAACAATTTTAGGTATACTCTGTAAGGAATCTAATCCCTGCTATGATACCACTAAATGTAAGACTCATTTTTCAAATCATTATTTTCCTATAATTTATAAAAAAATTCGAATAAGAACAAGAGATTAAATATAATGCATGCAATAAGTCTCGACCCAAAATGATATACAACCAAAACGTTCATTAGTGGAAGCTATACTATAGTTTGAAAACAAATTCAAACTCATATGCATGTATAAAACTAGTATCGCTTAGCTAGTTGTCCACTACAGTCTTCGAGTCTAGCAGCTATATACGATCTGCACATTATCAAAAACAATTGCACAACAGGTGAGTATTTTCATACTCAGTAAGTGATTTTACACACTTACCAAAGTAGTTAATACATAAGTAATCGTTATTTATTGCGATTTAAATGCGTTATGCAATAGGATAAACTTCCCTATTTAACTCTTATTCCAAATATGTTCTTAATTGTTGTTTAATTTATTGTTTATAATGTTTTTGTCGTGCCATATAGAGCACGAGGTTGTCCTCATCCACTTTTCTAAAATACTCAGGCACAGTTTCTAGTGCCAAATTGATCTACAACACAAGGGCATGCTAACCATCACAGGGGTAGTGCTGACTCTCAGAAATATACAATTCACAATAAAATTTCACAGCAACATAGTAGTAAAGATATTCACAAGGTTTTTCTTAGTTGCCATTATGTTTCCATTACCATATCTACAGTGTATACACTTTAAAATGATACTTTATCAATCATATTTGCTTATACATAACCATACTACACATGTTTGCCCAACTTGGAAAACCATAGAACAAATATGCTTTCAAAATCACCAATAACCATATCATCCACACAGCAATAATTATAATCAAACTCATAAAGAAATCTCAATTCATGGCATTAGATTAATATGAATGCAATATGGAATGAAAGTGTAATGTCAATACAATCACACGATATGCCCTGGGGTATTTCTTTTCTTTTTCTTTACTTTTTCCCCGAACCCAGATTGTCATCGAGATCTCTCTCAGAATTGTCCTTAGCACATAGCTTAGGATAGAACACAGCTAGTAAAATGAGCACACAACTCGTAAGGATAGCACATAGCTTATCCAGCTCAGACACAGCTTGTGTCACATAATGCTTATGCAACACATGAATGTCTCATATGCATTCATAAGATCAATCTCAAATCAACTCATGTTATTCATAATCATAACATATAACATATAGCTGATAACATATAACATATGAACATAATTGACAATATCCATCAATTTCATAATGCATAGCATCAACAAATCATCACTTTCAATTCATGCCTTTCACATAATTCGTAGTTCAAATGGACATAGCAACATGAACAATCAAAGGCATAAATCATACAATCCATCATTAAAACATAAACAACAAATCACATAGAACATATCATACTTTCATTTCATCATTAGCATCAAAGCTAATACACAGAGTATACATATTAACCTCACAAGATAATAAGATCATCAATAATCATCACGAACAACTCAAACATAGTAATCATAGCAAACATAGCATGCAAGTCATTTAACACATATTTTTGCTATCATTTTAACTCAGTTGCATCATTATCATGTATTAATTAACCATACAAATGCAAGACATACAATGGTAAGTGTAAATGGCACTTACCTCGATAAATACGCAAAGTCAGCTTCGGGCTCAACTTCGATCCAAAGTTCATACAGTTCCTCCTATACAAAAATGATCACATAAAGGTTGTTATTAAATCATTCCATAATAGTAAAACTTCAATTATAGCCTTAAACTAAATTCTCAGTTTTCATCAGTGACTTTCTAAACCTCTAAAATCTCATACTTTCATTTTAATCTGCTTTTAAGCATACCAAACTATCAGTATGAGTTTAATGAACTCAATTTCAGTTAATTAACACCAAGCAACAACCAACTCAGTTCCTATTCATCATTTTCAGGAATTCTCAGTAATCTCAATAACCTCAAACACATGAACTTCACTCAACCTAACAAGAACCATCCTTACCTTAGTGAAAATTAGATCCAAGGTTGTAAGAAATGAAATTCTTCTTTGATTATTCTCATTGTCCAGTCGTTTTAGGGTTTCCTTACGAGTTTCTCTACTTCAGCTTTGCTGATTGTAATAAAACAGTGTTTAGTACAAGCCGTTCTATTTTAACTTTCTAGTCGATATGACCTCTAGCACGGGTCATGGTTGTGGTCGTTCCATACTTTTCCAGCACGAGTTCCAATCAAGTAGTGCATGAAAATGTGCTAAACAATTCCAGAATGATGAGCATGCCCACTGGTGTAGCCGTGCTCTAGACCGTGCTCATCGTCTGATTTCTTCACTTTTCCAATTTCTTTTCGATTCAATTATGTTTTTAATCTATATTCCATATAGATTAATTCTATCAATTTTTAGGGCGTTACATGTAGTCTTCAAAATATCATCTTTAACAATTTTTAACTAATGATATGCAAAACAAAGTTCAATCTTTGAAAATACCTCAGCCCCGTGTAACTAATCACATAAATCACTAATTCCTGGGATTGGATATTTATTCTTTACTGTCACATGATTTAATTTTTGGTAATTAATACACAATCTCAATGTATCATCCTTCTTATTAACAAAAAGTATTGGTTCACCCTAAGGAGACACACTCGGTATAATGTACCCTTAATCAAGCAGTTCTTGCAACAACCAACTCATCTCTTGTAACTCCAATGATGCCAGGCATTAACTTGATGGTAAACTCTGTTTCTCTATCTAGTAGTAATCCTGGTAAATCCTCTGGAAATACATCTACATACTTTTCTACCACTGATATGCCTTTCACTTCTTCATTTGCTAAAAATTTATCTATAACATGTGCTGAATAGGCTCTACAGCCACCTCTATTCAATCTAAAAACTTTCACTTCTGATATTAAACACAGAAAAATAATTTTTTTATCACTATAAAATACCACTCTACACTGCCTTACAGGCTCAATCACAACCTCTTTCATATAACGATCAACCCTTTTTATATGCTCTGATAACCAATCCATCCCAAGGATAATATCAAATTCATTCAATTTCAATACTATAATATCAGTGGAGAACTCTACTATATCCACTCTAATCGCACTCTCTCAATAAACCATATCAACTATAATGATCTCTGCTAGCAGAGTATGCACCCTAAGATTGTGGTTTAAGGGTTTGGATTTGGTGTTCAATGAATGTGTTATCATGAATGATATGAATTAATGAGTGAATCTTGGATCTATCAAAGCATACAGTTGTAGGTCAAAAAATTGAAGCTTACCAGTGATCACTTTTGGAGCATTAGATGTTTCCTATATTGACATGGAAAACACTCTAACTTGTCTTGGCTGTTATGATCTAGACATCGATGATTTACCTCTAACTATCGATGTACTAGGTATCATTTCCCAACCTTTACATTTACAAGTTCTCAGAGTATATGTTAAGGGCTTAACATATTGTACTAAAGTTTCTAACATTGTACTGCCAAAACCAACACTACCTGATTGGTTTAGATAATCTCTGAAGAAATGACCATACTGAAATGACACCACTAACAATAAGGACATAATGGTCTCGGCTATGAAGGAGTACTCTAACATCCGTCGTGATTCCTACCATATGTCTGTATTGGGCACATTCCCCCACTTATGTATCTAAAAATCCACTCTCCCTCGTGAATAAGATGATGAAGAAAACACTGGTCTTTTTCTTGGTCTACTAGACTCTACATAGTGGAACTCTCTCTTCTATTTACTTTCTTTACTTTGATATTCTTTTAGTAAATTCTCTATTCTAATGGCTACTTCTCTCAAATTAGAATAATCATTCAAATTTTCCAGATTAATTTGTTTTTGAATCTTTATGTCCACGTCATCCTTAAATCATCAAAACTTATCTTCCCTATATGTATCAACATTGTTACATAATGAGAAAGTAGCATAAACTTTGCTTCATACTCTGTCATAGTCATATTTATCTATTTTAGAGCCAAAAAATCCTTCTCTTTAGCGTCTTGATAAATCTCTAGCATATACCAGCCTCTAATATCCCTCAAAAAATCATCCCACATCAGTATCAGAGGATTGGATAATGCACCTGGGACGGTCTCCCAACAAACATATGCATCACCCTAGACAAAGGATACCGTATAATCTACTATATCAGTACAAGAACACTTGATCATATTAAAGACTCTCTCTATTCTCTTCAACCAAGTTTCTACCTTTGTAGGATCAATTGTACCATCAAAGTCTACTGGTCCCAACTTCTCGAACTCTTTAAAATTCTTTCTTTTAAATTGTATATCAACTATACCACCCTTCTCTCCTCTCTCCTCTGCTCATATCTAGAATTGGTAGGATTGTATAACTCCTCTATAAAATGTTTTGACTCAAGTGTACCCTCTCTCCTCTATGAACTATGAGACTGTTACATGTTTCCTATTTAATGAAACAAAATAAGTTTATACTTATGCACATATTTAGAAAACAATTCACACAATCATATGTGAACAATTACATCCCAATGACCATCTCCATGCTCTGATACCAAATTAAAACATCCTAATATACTCTCTTTATATCTTTATTTCATTTTAACTAACTTTCTTTAATTTTATATATACCTATTATTAAAAAAAACATTATAAAAAAAACTTTTTTGTCATTTTCACATTTTAGTATTCTAATAATATTAATTTTTAATCTATAATGTTTATGTTCTTTGTACATCTATTACATCTAACTTTATTCAAATTATAAAACGAAGAAACAATGATACAATTAATACAGAAGGACCAAACATACATTAATTTACATATAAAAGTAGTTAACCTAGTAATCACTACAGATGTCACACATATTTACAGTTCAAAAATGTGAGAGAGAGAGGGTTGCTCAAGTGATAACTGGCCAACTTGTGCACGCGTGGAAATCTCTAAGAGTTCCACATCCAAAATTCTCAGATACTTATCCTAAAAATTAACAGCAATTTAATGAGCCGCAATAATTATATCTGTCATAACATAAGTTGAACACATCACTTGCAATCAATATACTCTGGTACTCTATGTAGATACATTTGTGCATATACTTTGTTTTGTATTTTCTTTTAGTGACTAATCTTGCTACAGGATCTTCACAGAATATAAATTTCAATTTCAACCCTAGCCTGTAGGCTTAACTTTAAGATTACTTGATCTTTAATGTCCTTAGATTAGAAGATCTTATACTCTAGATCCGAATATCTTAACTCTAGATGCTTTCAAGTAGTCACATTCCTCTATTAAGTTCCACTCAAAATGAATTCTCATAACATTTATTAATCATTGTATTAACATTATATAAAACATTTAGCATGACCTTTGCTAATTTTTAGCATACCAAACATCAAATAATCATTCAAAATAATTGCACAACAATTGTAAATATTCCACCAATCACAATAGTACTTTAACAATAGGGAATTGTGGCAATGGTGCAAGCCTTGCATGTCGCATCAACAACTTACACTCTAGAAATTTTCTAACATTTATCATCAATCTTAATTTCCAACATATAATATAACATTCATATAAAGAATATATCAATGAAGTAAGTTTAACCACGAACTCGAGCTCAAGATTATAATTACCTGAGATAACTTAGAAAATAAGTTTTGTCCTCAGTATCTCTCTCCCATGCACCAACTGTGGATCCTATGCACAATTCTGTGCCTCTTAATACATATACAATGTAATAATTTCATGAATGAAATGCCATGCATGTTTTGCTTATGAATATTTTAAGTCTAAGATTTCTATATTTTTTAGCTAACTTTTATTTATCATAACTCACTCATTTTAAGATATTTCCAATTTTAATTTTGGATATTTTATTCTCTTATATGCATACTACAATAAGCCTTTTGGGCCTCCATTAAATTCTCTTCTTAACACTTAGTTTTACGCTTGGTAACTTTCATTGGTAGTTTGTTTTACTTTTCTATTATATTTTGGTATAGAATAGAAAAATCATACCTAGAAATACTTTTATCATTTTTGTATAACTTTCCTAGACACTAGAAATCTCGATGTTTATTTTGATATATATAAAACACATGAATCATTTTGGAAAAATTATTAAAATTTACACAAATCAGTCCAAATTCTTAAACTACCATACAAATTTGTGTTTGTCGTATTTTACCAGTTTCCTTATATCTCTTAAACCAGAATAGATATTTCAATTATTCTTGATTCAAACATTCATTGTCTTCCTCTAGCTTCATAATTGATATGGTTTGTTTAAATTAAGCATATATGAAAATAGAACTATATAAAAGACTGAGATGAGAAGATTAGGTCACCAAAACAGAGCATTGTATATCTCATGAATTTTCATTTTAACTTTAAACATAAACTATCTAAGATTTTATTTTTATAAATTCAAAAACAAAGAAACCATTTCAACATAAAAGTTATAGAGCAATAAACATTTTAGAAAGTATTTATGAAAATTAAAAACTTTAAGAATTAAAAAGAAGAAACTTGATGGAAATTTTTCTTGCCATGTTTAAACCTCAAATCACTATGTTTGACTTTACTTCATTTCAATGTAGTCCCTAAAATTTTTTGCAATTAGTTTTAGTCTATAAGTTTTTTCTTCTCTTGTTTTCATACCAAAAAATGTAGTCCTAATAATCACACAATTTTATAATGCAATTATATACAAAAATCTTGATTTTTGGTGTAACATTCTGAAATTTTTCGTCAATAAATAACGCTAAATTATTGAAATAATAATGATAAAATATGGTTGATATAAGGTTGATTTAAGGTTTATATAAAAATAAATTAAGAAAAATCAGAACTTCCGGATGACGTGGTGATACGCGGAGTAGAAACAAAGAATGCGGAGTCGTTCTGAAACCGCGTACTTCTGCGCCATCCCGCGTACTTGGTTATTCGTCAGAAAAAAATTAAGGGGGACATAATTATACCCATTAGGTATAATGGAGATAAAGGGGACCCAAATCTCACCTTTTTAAGTGCATTTCCAGCACATAAGTTTAGCTAATTGATAGTGCTGCACTTAGGAGAATATCTGGAGAAATTCTGGAGGGAGATCTGGAGAAATCAGGAGAGAAATCTGGGAGGAATCTTGCATCCAAGTGAAGGTAATATTAAGGTTTACATATGGTTTACTTTGAGT
>CANYCX015707081.1:0-14794 GCA_948193385.1 Breynia disticha f. nivosa
AATCCAAACTCTCCAGCAACATAATCCTTCAATTCCAGCAATTATTTAATCCTTTAACTTCATCAAAACTCAAAAACAAACTTAAAATCAACCATATGTAAACCTTAACCATACCTCAACTTTGGATGCAACTTTCTCCAAAATTTCCCACTAATTTTCTCCAGAATTTCCTCCAGATCTCCTTTCCTCTGATCAACCTTATCCCCAGCTGTCCTTAACCACTTTCTCAGCTGAAAATGGGGTTTTAATGGGCTAATTAGACCCTATTTATCACCAAAACACGAAAGTATGTCTCCATTAATTTTTTTCAATCTGTCGACACAGTACGCGGGGTGGATAAAAAGTACGCGGGGTAGTTGCGAGTCCGCGTTCTTTGGTTTCAGTCCGCTTACTTCCTAAAATCAGAATTTTCTAATTTTTTCATTATTTATTTTACGTTAACCTTAAATCAACCTTTCGTAAATCTTATATTTTAACGTTTAATAATTAATTTAACGTCATTTATTGACGAAAAATTTTCAGGATGTTACAGGTTGGTTTACCCATAGTGATGGAAATTACAATGACATAAAATGAAGGATTAAATTTAAGTGTCAGTGTCTGTAAAACAATGTTTTTCTACCCAAAAGGTAAAGCCTTATTGGGAATGAGTGAATACAAAAACCATACAAATGTCAATATATTTTGATAATTGCTTGGCTTAACTTGTGATATTAGACAAGCCAATATTCTCTCACTTTTTTGAGAAAAAACTACGTCAAATATTTTAGTCAAAATGGACTAGTCTTAAACCTTAAAACAAATTCTTCGATCTCATTTGGATATCTTAACAAGGAAAGACTCTTTGATCTCAGTGGGAGGTCTTAGCGAAGAATT
The DNA here is from genome assembly GCA_948193385.1 of Breynia disticha f. nivosa. Classification (NCBI taxonomy): domain Eukaryota; kingdom Viridiplantae; phylum Streptophyta; class Magnoliopsida; order Malpighiales; family Phyllanthaceae; genus Breynia; species Breynia disticha. Next base: position 877 of record CANYCX015707081.1, read on the forward strand.
TTCTCTCTTACAAAGTGGAAAATATACAATTGTTTAAGCTTCGTGAGTTTCGCAGTTTGTTGGTATATTCAAATTTGTTATGAAAATTCCATAAAACCTTGAGAGTATTCAAGTTATTGGCATATTCAAATTTGTTGTGATAATACCACAAACACCAAAGAGGTAAAGAGTCAATTCTTGTTTTATATGTAAAGAAGTACATGCTTAACTAGAATTGACATAGTTAAAATGCTTATATGGTAAATCCTAAAAATAAGATTTTTAGGGTAGTTCTAAAGAATTGTTGTTCCACTTTGTGAGAGTATTATCAATACCCCTAGAACAATTTTGGCAAAGGCCAAACCATAAACATTATAACATTAAGAATAGCTTCTTAAGTAGAGCTAGTATTCTTATTCGAACAGCATAAGAATTTTTTGGGTAACATATTCTATATTGAGTTATAGTCTACACAAATAAACAAATAAATGAAATAAATCTTGTTATGTACAAGAAAGAGGCTTCTCATATAAATGTCAATGGTTTGCTCATACAATGACCAAATACTACTATTCTAAGTGATTATTTGTTAGTTATTACTAGTAATTCATAAGTAAGATCAGATAAAACAATATGTAGGATGATTGTAAGATACCATATTATGTTCAAATGATCCATAAATGAGTAAGAACCCGAATGAATGATGGACACATGATGTATGACTTTTGTAGCAACTATATCCAAACTAGTATAGGTCATGAAACCTAAGTGGTTAATATATCCTTATGTGAATTCTTACTTTGGATAAAGGGATAAGTAAAAGGAATAAAAATTCCAATTATGAGTAGTGAAAAACTATCATACAAGCATTGTACAAGAGGAATTTTAGTGTAATTAGATTTAAAACTAACTACCTCAAGATAAGTGGCCATCTAAGGGGATAGTCACTATCAAAATTGACATATGCTAGTAAGGTGAAATCACGTATCACAATAAGTCAAAGAAGACTTAATAATAGACTTAATAGTGCAGGAAATGGTGAAATTTTGAGTTTAAGAAGATCACACAAGTTTTAACAGTGGATCCATGTTAAAACCTTGTAAGATGTGACATATGTCTTGGACATATCTAGCAAAGTAAGAAAACCGACTCACATGGGTTGATACCTTAGATTTTTAATTATGTTGTAAGAATGAAAGTCAAAAATAAAAAATTTACGTTGTGGGTGAGTCCATGATAACTGCAATCATAACCCACTAGAACTGAAAACTGTCCTAATATTGAACTCTGATGCTGAGCATGGTGTTATATATCTCCAAATATATGGCATGTGTTCCTAGTGAGAAGGAATTCGACACCATGTAATATTCTATGTGGATGTGTGTTATACTCGACTGAGGATGACAAAAATTTAAAAGGTCTAATTTTCTCTAATATGAGTCCCAGTAGCGATCAAGTGGATCTCTACACATCACCCTATGAACTCTAAATTTCTGTGAAGAAGTTTGATACTATTCAATTTTCTTGATATGTTTGCAAAGTACACATCTGATAAACACGTGTAAATTTGGGGCATGTTGGATAGTTGTTAGTATCAAGGAAGAGTAGTAGTTTTACAATAGGTAGAAGACTTTCAATAACAATTCACAAACAGAATTAGAGTACGCACGAGCCCTATCAAAATTTCTAGTTGAAATAGAAAAGTGAAAATGATTGAGTTTTTGTAAGACCTTAAGAACTAAAGGCATGAAAAACGAAAAGTAATTTTGGGGATAAAACTAAAGTCTTAAAGAGCGATATATGAGTAGCTCAATCAATGCACATATACTCATTTTTAACTGATTGGTCGCATGACCCAGTACACAAAATAATGATACAACTAAGATGAATTAAGAAAACCTCACATTTGACATAATAATTTTTATTCATGTGCAAGTGGGAGATGTTAGTAGTCAAAGGTCTACCCATGACTAAATGAGTTAAGCAGGACTGGCTGACAATATGTTTGTTAGCTTAAGGGACTTATGACACAATTTCCTTCCAATATATAAGCGTCAAACAAGGAAACCTAGGCAGAAGTGTGAATTAGTCTCACATACGTTCAGAGAAAAGAGAAGTATCGTTTCTCTACACTCTTTTTCTATTCATTCTATAGAAAGGGTTGCGAAAGCATATACCTTCAACTCAGCAATCTTCCTATAGAATAAGGAGACACAGTTTTGTTTTTTAAAGATTTCAACTATTTTTGCTACGACAATCAAGTAAGTTTTTCTCTAATTTATTGTTCTTATGATTTGTGCTATATTGTTTGAGATCTTATAGTAATCCATAGTTTTCAACAACTATAGTACACAAATTTCCCAAATAAAAATATATGTAAATTTTTTTGACTCAATTCTTAAATAATATGGTACAAGATTCTGTAACAGATTAACCATAAAAATTTTAAAATCTGTTGTAGCTTAGTTAGACTTAGGAATGGACAATTCCCAACCTTTTTACATTTTTAACCAAAATTTCACCTATTAACGAACTAATATAATTTATAGCTATTGTGTTTTCATAGATTCATCAATTATTTTCAGTTCTACTTCCCTTGCCTTAATGTGTTCGAACTTTTGAAGTTCATCTCATTCGATTTTTCTTCCTTTTTTCACAATATTTTTAATTGTGATGGCACAAAAGGTATTTTGAGTTTGAATAGATTCGTCAATCTCGTTAATCCATGAAGGAATAAGTGAATATGTTGTACATAAATTAGTGTCACATGAGAATAATTTGCAATATTTTATTGTAGGTTAATCTCAGCTTAAGCCAATAGATTGCTTAGGAATAAGTGCTCTCTTGCTCTTCCATAACTAATTGTTGTGCATTATAATTATACAATTCTTCTTATACTTTTTTGTCTTAATTTAATTAATTCTAAGGTTTTATAAAATTATATAGTTGTCGTCTCACTCGTATGTTTGTTATCATTGCTTCTTGCACCACATCCAACTGCACCCTCAACTCTCGAAGTGCAAACACTGATTCCACATTGTAGGTAATAGAATCAAGTTACTCTTGTGTCTTTCAAATCAAATCTTTGACTACCACATTAGCCTTTCCTAGGTGATAGTCAATGGTACAATCATAATCCTTTAATAGTTCCATCCATTTTACTCCTTTAAGTTTAGTTCCTGCTAAGTGTTGATGTACTTAAAACATTAATGATCAGTGAAAATTTAAAAAGTCTCACCATACAGATAATGCATCCATACCTTTAAGGCATGGATGATTGTGGCCAACTCCAAGTCATGGGTAAGATAATTCACCTGATGTGGTCTCATCTGTCTCGAGATATATACGACCACCCTCTAATTTTGCATCAACACTCCCCTAATCCAACTTTAGAAACATCCGTATACATAACAAACCCACCTCCATTTGATGGTAGAACTAACACGGAGCCTCACTCAATATCTTCTTAGTTCTTGAAAGCTCTCTTGATATTTAGCATTTTATATGAACAAAATGTTCTTCTTCAATAATCCCATCATGGGTTTGGCAATTCTAGAGCAGTTTGGATAAATATCATTTAATAACCTGTCAAACCCAACAAACTCCATATTTCTGTGACATTCTTAAGAGTCTCCCACTCTTTTATTATTGTGATCTTAGTTGGGTCTGTCGCATCCCATGTCTCAAGATCACATGTTTGAGAAACGCCATCTCTTCCATCCAGAATTTGTACTCGCTAAACTTAGTATATAACTTCTTCTCCCTTGACAACTGCAACACTACTCTCAAATTCTCCTCATGCTCCATTTTACCCCTCAAATAAATTAACTAATTATCAATAATTACCACCATAAATGATTTATTTATGGTTGAAAAATCTTATTCGTTAAGGCCATAAAACCCACCAAAGCATCCTTCAGTTCGAATGGCTTCATTGTGAATTTAAAGTGTTGAACTCCCTCCACTTGGAGTTACCAATACCCTAATCTCAAATCAACTTTTAAGAACATTGTTGCAAATTTTAATTGAACTATTAAATCATCTATCCTCAAGAGAGGATACTTATTCTTCATTGTCGCCCTATTTCTTTGTCCATAGTCATGCACAAACTTAAACTATTGTCCATATTCTCTACAAATAATATCGACGCTCCCCATAGAGACACACCCAGCCAGTTAAATCTCTTGTATAATAACTCTTCCAACTGCTTTTTCAAATCTTTCAACTCAACTGTTGCCATCGTAAAAGGTGTTATAGAAACTGGTATGGCCTCCGATACCATTTTAATCTCAAAATCTACCTCACTCTAAGGAAGTAATGTAACATCCTAGAATTTTTACAAATTAAGTTATATGGAAAGTAACTTAAAACAAAAGCCAATCAGATCAATTTAGTAAGTGCAAAAACTTCTGTAGAAATTTACAGTGAGCACGATCGTGAGCATGCCCTCGTGCTCATGTGTGCTGAAGAGCACAACATCATGCGCAAGTCTGGGAAATCAACATGACTCATGTTGAATAAATTGCAAAATGATCTCGTGCACGATTGAACAGAAGCACGTGTTGAGAAAGTACAGCACGATTGGTGGCACGACCATTGCTCAAGGTCGTGTATACTGGGTTTAATCGAACAGTATCGATTTTGATCAATCATTCTACAAACAAAACAAACAGAGGAGTTAAGCAAGTACGACAATTGAGAGAAACCCTAGAATCATTCTAGCCATTGATTTCAGTAAAAAAAACCATCAATTTCTTGTAAGAATTAAGCAAGAAGTCATCTAAGGTAAGGCTTATGCTTCTTTTGCATACCAAATTGAATTGAGCTTGTTAAAATATTGTGTTATGAGATTTAGGATTTGAGTTTGGTTGTTGGAAATTGATTGAGGGTTGGTTGATGTTCTAGGAATGGATGTAAGTGAATGAATGAGAGATTAACAATTCCTATATGGTTGTTTGATTGTCTAGGAGGATCTAAACAATTTGGATCGTTATTTAGTCGGTGCTAGAGCAGTGCAACTCTGCACGTTTTTAGAGGTAAGTGGTTTCCACTTACAAACTATAAGCACTAGAGATTAGTGCTTATGTAAGGTTTATTCTGAAGAAAATCTTGATTTTAATGATTAAAAAGGAAGAATTAAATTAAGCTTCAAAAAGCTTAAAAGCAAAAGAAAGAAAGAATGTGAATGCTCATAAATATGTTCTTATGAACCTGATTTCAAGCTTCAATTGTAATTCTTGCTAATGATATGTGTTATGAGCATGATGATATTTCCTTATTGGTTCATATGTGATATATGGATTGTGTTAGTATGCTCATTGATATTATTTTGATATTAAGCATATGAAAGCACGTGTGATTGCTTATTTGCTTATTGATTATGTTGAGCATGTGATTTGCTTGTAAGCAAGTGATTTGCTTGCGATTGAGCATACTTGAGTTTGGTTGGCCATTTGAATGCATTATTCATTCAGTTGTGTTGCATGATTGTATGACACTGGGCTATTATTATTCCGCGTGAGACGCGTAATGCCAAGAGAGATTCTCGATGTCGGTGAGATGCCGATGATATTCCGCTTGAGATTCATGATGCCGAGAGAGATTCTCAATGCCAGTGAGATGCCGATGCCGATGAGATGCCAATGATTAAAATGATAAAGATGTAAGCCCCGAGAATTTGCATTTGTGTATGTGTTTGCATAGCATTCATATGCATACACTTAAGATATGACATTCATATTTTAGCATGTGATTATTGCTAATGGATTTATGAATGTTGATGTATGATTATGAACTATATGAGAGATTCTCAAGGGTGGCACAATCATGTTACTTGGAATTATGTTGATCGAGCATAGATCGTGTTGAATTTGGCACGACGTGCCAACTGGGAAATTGACATGAGCATGCCCTGTGTTCATCTTGTACGACCTCGTGTTGTTCCCCTGCACTTCATTTATTCAATATTCTGATTTCCACTTATCGAGTATATTTGTATACTCACCCTCTTGAATGTTGAAATGTTGTGCATATTGTAGGTAGATGTATTTGGATCGGAATCATGTTGATCAGAGGTAGATTACAATATTGACGAGAGGTTTGGCTCCAGGTTTTCAGTTTTTCAGATGATGTTTTTGTACATACATTATACATATATTGTATATATAGTTTGGTTTTGTTTTCCAAAATTTTACATCTTTTGCATGTGTGTTTTAAACAGAATTTGGGCTTGAGGGTTTTTTATATAATATATTTTGATATAATATCAAAAATGGGCAAAAATCGGGTTATTGTTTTAAAAATTTGAGCTCCACACGTAATCCCAATAAGTCCTCGAGAAATACATTCAAAAATTCGTGTACCACTCTCACATCTCCTAGTCCCGTCATAGGATTATCCAAGTTTGTCACACAGCCATATAAGCTTCACAGCCCTCTCTTATTAGGCTTGTTGTTGTCACTGTAAAAATTAAACACATTGTATTTTGTTCTCTTCAATCAACATATTTCACTATCCGTGATAAAATTCATCTCTTTGATCCCTATTTCACCAGCCCTCAACATCTTATTCATAATAGTTGTATCTCTCGTTATCATAGAAATGGTAATCACATACCCTAAGGGTTCTACACTACCCTTAAAGCTCAAAAAAGATTCATTACTAATAAACGAATATGTCGACTCAGAATTGATACTAATAATTTAACATGATTAATAGTGACCATACACTTGAACATCAGGATATGTTGTCACCTCATTATGTATCATGGCATTCAGGCGAGTCTAAGGTGGAACTGTAGCCTATGATGCTCATCCTCCTCTAGATGCATTCTCTTAAGATTTACCTCATTGGCCTCTCTCTTTACTAATCTCTTTAACCCATCGGTTATTGCCCCACACTACTCTATCCTTGAGCTGATAGTCTCTCATCATTTAGTTTCTTATATGTCTTACCATAAGCACCGACTTATTACAGTAGAAGTAGATAAGCATCTCATATTCTTCTAAATGTCCACCTGTAATATAGGATCCTATAGAGTGAGGACCATTGTGGTCACTCCCTCTATCTCTAACTTCCCCTCCTCTACTCTGAATTCATCCATGGTCAGTGCCACTAGAATGTTAAAATCCTACTCCTCGTTGCTCCTTGTAGAGCTAGACCCATTGATGGTTCTTTGCTTCTTTAAGTTAGAAATCATGACAGATAAAAATTATCAAACACAATTGAAAAGGTTAAAACTTTAATGCAAATAAGCATAAAAACACCTTAAGATCTCAAATATGGTTAAATCAAAAATAGTTTAGCTAGTTTCAAGAAATATACTTCAATTGTTTGACCATTATGCTCAAAAATGAATATAAAGTGTATACTATATGAACATAGATCATATTACCTTCAAATCCAGTCATGAATTCCATAGGGGCTACATGTTTTGCAACCTCCTTCTAAATCCCACACACAAAACTAGTCTTTTGAAAACAAGACTGAATGTTAGCTCTCTTCGTGTATTCGGCTATGGTTTGTGATTAGGGATAAAAATAAATTACTAATGGCACATTAATCAAGCCCAAAACCTACTGGAGTAGAGAGAATTTTTCTTTTCTCCAATATGTAGATACAATAATGAGAGGAAAGGGTGTAAAAGAGAGAGAGAGGGAGAGAGCTTAACATAATCACCCATATATCTTAGCCAAATTATGTATATCCTTAACCATTCAATTTTTAAATTGTAAGCAACCATAAAATTGGCCAAGGGTGTTATATACTCATATTTCATCCTTTCTCTCTTTATCACCATTTATTTAGCTCTTTTATTTAAAAAAGCTTAATAGAAGTGGTTAACCATGACTCAAACTCTTCACACTTAATCCGTGCATTTTAATTAATTGAAATTCATTACCATCTAAAATAATGGGTAACATAATTGGGGCTCATGATTGTCCATTTAATCACCAATTAAAGTGTCATTATATTTGTCTAGTTATGGACAAAATATACAAATACCCAAAATACCCTTTTAAGGCTAGTTTTTTGTGTTCAATCATATATGCCCATATAATGTTGCCAATAAGAATTATCAATTTCTAAAGGTCATAAACAATCTCTAGCAAGATATTCGGACATCCCAAATTAAATGAAGATGTGGTGTCAACCTTTTGACCTAATACAATCATACGTAGTCTCTTACCCTTAAATGTTAGAATTAGCATAATGCATAGACCAAGTTATCTTTATGCATTTCAATTTCTTTCTTGACATTCAAGTGATAATGAACTTTTAGATAAATAATCAAATGAATATTTCATATGCATATGGTCATACAATTCTCAGTTCACTGATCAAACAGTCGGTGATATTTTCTCTCTCCTAAAGAGTGAGTAATCCTTTTACTTCTCTCATGTTCTCTAACATGAACCAGTGCAGACCTAATAATACCCATACTGATCATCCAATTACGAGCACGATAGGCATATGTTAAAGCATACATTAATCCATCTGGGATCATAGATATTTCAGGCTAAGAACTATGATGTAAGACTTGCATATGAGAATCATTTATGACTCATAACCATGTAATATTCTTATTGTGCAGATCTAATCCATGTGCAATGTCCCTAACATTTATCCATGACTTTGGACTGACACTCAATGTCTTTATGTTCTGTAAAATCCACAAAGTTAGAAAGATCATAATAGTCTTAATTCACTAACTATTCCTATAATAGGGACCAAATAAGTATGCTTAGAATGTATTCTCTAGCTTCAAAGGTCTGTAACATATTCCAACTTAAGCATTGAAATTCACATTCTAAGAATTCCATCAATCTTTATGCATAGATAAAATAAAAAATAAAATAAAGTGCCTCAACTTTTAGTGTAGTTTATAGACAATGTTTAGGGATAAAGTGGACATTAATACTTTTGTTTCTCTTTCCTCCTCATTCATTAGCTCTTCCACTCTCAAAGTGGTCTCTAATAAAGTTTGATAAGTGATAGCTCAATCAACCAAATTTGTCTAGATGTTGAACCAAAGTCCCTTCTCAAACCTATCTCATTTCATTTTATTCGTGGCCACCTCCTCTGGCACATACCAAGAAATTTGGGTGGACATTAGCAAAAATGATGCCACAAGTTAGAGTCTATGCTATGACGAGAGATTAAGCTGTCGATCACTCTAACATGATTACTGATATGGTCTCTATTTTGGATATTTATACATTTATATTATTATTATATGGGTACTAAATGTTCATACATAAACAATAAATTTTTGATAAGAATGATTAGAAAATATTAATTGTCGAGTTATTCTATTATATGACTCCCTCATAAATATAATGCCATGGGTATTTGCTATAGATCTGAGTATTTAAGGTTTCCATGGTATGGAGATGCCAAAAAGGTAGATAGATAAGCGTAACACCATGTTCTTGTTTGGAATTTGTAAGGACAAGATAAGGGTCAAGCTAGTTACATTGCCTCATAAGTAGTGGAAAATTTAGCTACTGATTTGAGGGAATAAAGACAAACAAACAAAGGGCAAAGGACAAAATTTTTTAGGAGAAGATAGTTCTAACTCGCTCAAATTTTATGCTAAATTAATTTTACTAATAAATAGGATAATACTAAAAATGAACTAAATGAGTTTCGTATTTGAAAAGACAAAAGAAAGAGCCAAATTCAAATCAAATGGCCTAGTTCATGGTTTGCACAAATCGTGCACCAAACCATTTTGTGCCCCTAAATTAAAATGTGGGCAGTTTAACAAAATGATTTAGTGTATGATTTTCCTAAAATTTGCACCAAACTAATTAGATCATAAAATCAGGGTAAATAGGATATAATTAAGACAAAACTTTAATCAAACGTACACACACATTCCTAACCCATAAGAAACATTTCTACAACCCCAAAACCAACCAAAACACCATAACAAGTTTTCCCGCTACTCACTATCTTAGGAAATCCAAAACCCACATCAAGAAGGGTTTATCTCTTCTGGAGAACTCTCACATAAGGTAAGTTTCCAACTAGTAGAGTTTTTTAAAAATGAAAGGAAAGAAATGGAAAGGAAAACGAGTAAGTTATTTGCATGGTGTCTTAAGTGAGACTGTGAGTAGAAGAGTGGGGAAGTGAAAATAAACTTTGTATAGAAGAAATTTAGGGTTTTTATATGATTAATAAGAGTAAGGGAGTGTGAGGAGATAGGATCGCAAAAACATGCATATTACTATCATGGTTTCCCTTGAAGTGGTAATGAGTGAAAAGGAGGAAGTAAGAGGTGTAAATAGTGCTATCAGGTAAAGGTGGGAACTTTACAGTAAAATGATAATATTTTAACATTAAGATGTTATAAAAGTATGGGATAAGGGTTTTAATGGTAACGACAAATGACTTTTACTCGTTTGCAAATGTTCATGCATGATTTGTTATTGTTCTTAGGACTTGGTGACAACGCTGATTTGGAGCAGTTACTGGAAGGCAAGATTAGCTTGAACTTGAGGGATGAGTGTGTGTTTAAACACTTGCTTACCCATATATTTCATTTGCATGGTTAATATTATATGGTTTTAATTTTGTGTGTGTGTGTCTGTGTGTGTGTATATATATATGTGAGTTGTATGTAAAATTCATTTTGATAAATGATGATATGTGAGTTTTATATATGGGCTTGAGCCTAAGAATGGCATTGAGTATGGTGGTTGATTACGTTTGGGCATGATTATTAGTGTAGCACTAGCCAAAATACATTGTACTCTTTACTTATTATTAATAAAATGATTCATTTTAATTTTATGATGTTTGTTCCTATATATATTATGATTGAACTTCCATAAATGTGTTTCTCAATCTTAAGCTGATATATATGAGGCATATGTCTATAAGACCTTGAAGCAATAAATTACATTCTAAATTCCCATGTTCGGTCACTACTATGGTAATAATAGGTGAATTAAGACTAGCATATTTTTTCTGACTTAATGGGTTTGGTCTTACAAAACACAAGCATATTGAGTAATAGTCAAAAGTTATGAACACATTTGAGACATGGTATTTGAATTAGATCCACAAATGAGGACACCACATAATTCTAAGTCATAAGTAGTTTTCATTGTTCAAGTCTTACATCAGAGTTCCTTAGACTTAAAATCTCTATGAAGCTCTAGAAGGACCATTATTTACTTTAATGTGCACCTAACATGCTCGTAATAGGGTGATAAGTATGGATATGTTAGGTATTCATTGGTCCATGTTAAAGAGAAAAAGAGAAATTAACTGATTACCCATCTCAGATGAGAGAGAATATCATTAGGACTTATGATCAATGAACTAAAAAGTGTGTGCTCACACCTGGATAAAATTATGAGTTTCATTATTTATCTGAATGATCAGTGTTATTGGGATATCAAAAAAAAGAATTAGTCTAGAAGGATGACTTAGTCCATGCTTTGTTTTAATTCTAACACTTAAGTGTAATTAACTATGTAAGATTGCACAAGGTCGATAAATGAGAACCACAAATTTTTATTGTCAATATGACTTATAAGAGTGCATATATAACCTCTAGGAAGTTTTAGTTCCTAATTCCAAGTTCGGATGGAACTTTAGGATCTAATATGAAAATTGGCCTAGAAGGGTAATTTTAGTATCTCCTTTGGTCGCTAATTTAGGCTTTTAAAATACAAATTTATGAAACTTTGATAGTGAGATAAATGTAGTTGGTCCAAGCCCAATTCGTTTGGCATAACGACTATGACATGAGAAATTAAAAAGTTCTATTAATTACCTAATTAAGAAAGAGTCATGATGTGATTTACCTACCTAATTAGGTAGAGCTGATCACAAAATAAAAATCTCCCTATTTTAGAATATGTATGTCATGTGGTTGGTTGATAAGATTTAAAGTTTAATCTTGATTCACTTAACCTAATCCGATACACTTAAAATAGGTGTTTGTGCTTTATTTTTGTAACCCTAGCACTTTCAACACACATATTCGCCGACCCAGTTAAAGAAAAATAAGAGAGAAAAGTTTGTTCGTCAATTCCCTTGAGAGTTAGGACCAAAAGAAACACCAAACAAGCTAGATTTTGGTAAAGCACGCTTCAAGAGGTAATCATTTAAAGTCAATTTTCTCAATGATTGTATGAATGTTCCTATGAAAAATCAGTGCTTATGCATGTTATTCTATGTTCCGGTGTGTTTGTTTGACGAATAAACTTATAGAGTCCATGTCTGATTAACAACAGTGGTATCAAAGCCAACTCATACAAGATTAAGCTTTGATTGCCCTAAAATCAAGTAAACATACGATAAAAATTATATCTTTTATTTAAACATGACATTTTTATGGCTACTTAATTATTCGTTAATGATGTTGGTCATGTTTTGTTCATGTTGTTATTGATGAATTCATTAAAAATGTTAAACCTAGTTTTATCATTGACATTGAAACCCAATATATTTTAAATGAAGGTTTTGGCATGTTAATCATAATAAAGATTGTTTATTATTGCATTAAATGGCTAAAAGTTTGTTAAAACATAATTAAGGTTGTGCTAAATTCATGTTTAATGGCTTAAATTGATTGTTGATCAAATTTACGCATTGAATGAATCATTTTTACTGTTGTTCTGCACTGTTCTTTAGGCCACTGCCAAGGTACAAGGTCATTGTATTTGATCGTGTAGCCTGTGGAAATGACTGTGTACCTTGCTGTTTGAGTACGCAAATGATGATTGTATACCCTATGTCTACCCTAATTATTATTTAGCCTACCAAATAGAGTGAAAATAAATTAAATGAACTAAATTATTAATTAAACTAAAAATTAAATTAACAAAAAAAAATTGAGAGATTAAAAATAATTACTAAAGGCAACACTTAGATCTCGAATCTTCAAAGTTGTTTACTATCAGTTGGAATTAGATTTATTGTTGTGTTTTGTGACTAGACCGTATAGATTTCTAAATTATATTAATCTCTCTAACGTCTAATATTAACTAACTTAGCCTGAAATTTCTTTCTAAATCAAATTAATTAACACTGCATTGATGTTATGTGAATTACTCTATTAAGTTTTACCTTAATCAGGAAGATTTATGTCGATCTATCTCTGGATTTGCATTCAATTCCTTTTCACTATGAGTGATCTATTGTATATTCGATCTCTCGATTAGCCTTATACGAATTAATATGTCAATTACAAGCTTGCATTCAAGCAATCAACAATGACAAAAATAATTCATAATTAAATCTCAATCAACAGATAACTCAACAATAAAACTAAAAATCTAAGATCTAATTAAACAAATAATGGTTTATCTCAACCTAATTGTCTAAAGAGTTTAGTTCATAATAAAAAAAAGACAAAAAAAAATAAAGAAAACTAATTAACCGTGGATAAAATCATGATAATCTCGCTATGATTAACCCATCTGCTCCTTACTCCTTGCAGCTCTTCTCAAATTGTGTTCTTTATCTCTTAGTCCTTAGAAAATTGAGTTTCCCCCATAATTGGTCGTGGGATGATTGTCATCTGGTTTGGTTAGTGTCATGGAGGATGGAGGCTAGATAGTTATGAATGATTTGTGAATGGAGGTAGCTTTTTTTTTTTTTTTTGGTCAAGCCCCGGTATCCTCGATCCACTGGGCCGAGACTAATCCGGTTCGGGAAGGAGTTGGGGATTAAGGTTCATTTCCCTTCCAATCGACGTTGCGGGGGATCGAACCGTGGTCCGCCCTACCAAGTTCAGCCCAATGAAGGTAGCTTGATGAGGCTTAAACATTGCCTTTTTAATGGTTCATTAAAATATTGTTAGGTATGGTATAGTACAGGATTATACGGGGCACCATCGATACTAAAGTGAAGTGGTGATCGAAAAGAGATAACAGAAGCTATAAACAACGACACATAGTCCACAAACAACAAACAACAA
>CANYCX015707120.1:0-17350 GCA_948193385.1 Breynia disticha f. nivosa
ATTATGACTTATTTTTGTCATTGTTGATTGCTTGGACGCGCGCTTGTGATTAACATATTGATTCGTATAGGGCTAATCGAGATGAAATATACGATAGATTACTCATAATTAGAAGGAGTTAAATGCAAATCTAGAGATAGAGCGACATAAATCCTCTGGATTAAGGTCAAACTTAATAGAGTAATTCACAGAACATTAATGCGGTATTAATTAATTTAATTTAGAAAGAGATTTCAGGTTGAGTTAATTAATATTAGACGTTAATTACCTCGAGTGAAGGATTAATATATTTTAGGAATCGCCACGGTCTAGTCACAAACACAACAATAATTCTAATTCCAATTGATAGTTAAATAACTTTAGAGATTCGAGTTCTAAGTGTTGCCTTTAGCAATTGATCTAATCTCTTGTTTTTATTTTTATTAATTTAAATTGTTAGTTTAATTTTTAGTTTAAGTAGTTTTAATTATTTTCACTCTATTTGGTAGACTAGATAATAATAAATAGTGAGTAGCTAGTAATCTGTCTCTGTGGGATCGACACTTGGGGCTCTTAAAGCTATTTACTGCACCGATAGGTACACTTGCCTTTTGGTAACGTAGGGTAAACGACCATCAATCTACATTGAAGAAAAGAGGTAAACACCCTCACCCTCAACACCTTATTGATAAGTTTAAGGAAGCATTGGAGGATTGTCAACTTCATGATATCAACTACACTAACTCTCCATACACATGGAAAAATGGAGGGTTTCACCATTATAGTTAGAGGAGAGATTAGATAGAACAATAGCTAATAATGGATGGATTCAAATTTTCAATCACTCTCGGCTACTACACATCCCACATGAGCCCATTTCGGTTCATAGTCCCATTTTTTAGAGATGCAAAAATCTATGCTAATTAATTGCATCAAACGATTTAAATTTGAGAATTACTGGACAAGGTGATAAAGATTGTGCGAGAGTCATTCAAAACACCTTGTGTATCCAACAAAACACTGAAATTCAAGAGAAGTTACTTAAATGTGGAGAAGCTCTAGATGAATGGGGAAGAGGTGTGGTGCAAGGTTTGTGCGGGAAAATCCAACAGCAAAAATAAAAAATTGATCTAGTAAAAGGAAGAAGAGAAGATTGGGTAGTCAAAAAATTAGTAGAAGTAGAATGATAATTGCTTATTTGTTACAACATGAGGAAGATTATTGGCAATAGCGGGCTAAATTATTCTGGCTACAAGAGGGGGATTTAAACATCAAGTCCTTCCACTCTGCTGTAACATCCAAAAGCCAAAACATCAAGTTTCAAGACTACAAGGGGATGATGGGGCCTGGTATGGAATCATCAATGGATTGGCCTTGTACAAGATTACTTTGAGAAGCTATATAAGCATCATATGATTAACTGTAGAGAAGTGATAAAAAGCATTAAAACTAAGGTCACCAGCGAGCACAATATGGCACTTACAACCAATTTTACACATGAGGAGGTCAAATATGCAACTTTTTCTATGAGGAAGGATAAATAGCCAAGTGAGGATGGATTTAACTCAGGCTTCTATCAAACCTATTGAGGGATTATTAGTGAAGATGTTACAAGAGCTTGCATACTATGGTTGGAGTCGGTCAATTACTAGATGACATTAATAATACAAATATTGAATTAATACCGAAGAAAGACCAACCAAATATAATGAAGAAAATGAGACTCATGGCCCTATGTAATGTCATATACAAAATTGCTTCAAAAGTATTGGCCAATAGATTGAAGAATGTCCTACCAAAGGTAATTTATAAAATGCAAAGTGCATTTATTGTCGGCTGTCTGATTACAAATAACATCATAATTTCCAACGAGATTGTTCATCATCTAAAAGGGCTATGCAAAGCTTTGTTGTCCTAAAAATTGATATCGCCAAGGCTTATGATAAGATAGACTAGGATTATTTGGAGGTTGTGATGAGGGTGTTGGGTTTCTGTGAGAGGTGGATTCAGCTAGTGATGATGTGAGTAAGGACTGTCAGATTCCACATGCTCGTAAGGAATGCAAAAAATTGGACCAATCACTCAAGGTCGAAGGCTTAGACAAAAAATCCCATTTCACCATACCTATTCATTCTGGTAGCTAAAGGATTTTCTTCTTTAATAAGAAAATAGGAAAGAATCAGGTTAATTCACAGATGTAAGAATGCCTCTACTACATAGTTTCTCACTTATTATTCGCCGATGACTCCTATTTATTTTTTAAAGCTACAGTAGCAGAAGGAAGTAGGATCAAAGAGCTACTTGACTTCTATAAAAGGGCCTCAGGACAAGAGGTGAATTTTCAAAAATTGTCAGTGTTATTCAGTAAAAACATCAATATCATGGTGACATTGAAAATGTGTGAGGAGTTAGGCGTTTTAAAGGATGTTGGCCAGAATAAATACCTTGGTATACCAATCATAGAAGGTCGTCAAAAAAATATGATTTGAGTTTCTAAAGAAGAAGTTAAAACAAAGAGTGAATGACTGGCAAGGGAAGAAGCTCTCCCGTGTAGGGAAGGAAATTTTACTAAAGACTATAGCTCAAGCCTTACCGACTTATATTATGAGGCTCTATCTATTACCTAAGTTCATAGTAGATGAATTATAAAAGCTTATGAACAATTTCTATTAGGGTGGAGGAAAATGGATGAAGTGGAAAAAACTATATAAAAGCAAATCAGAAGGCGGGTTAGGATTCAGAGACTTGGTAGATTTCAATTTGGCCTTGTTAGCCAAATAAGGGTGGCGACTATTATCATACCACGGATGTCTAATGGCAAGGATTATTAAAGCTAAATATTATGCTAATGGTAACTTCCTAAACTCTACATTAGGAGGGACCCCTAGCCTAATATGGAGAAGCATTTGGAGTGCCAAAGAGGTCTTAATGAGATGTTGTCAAGTGAGAGTTGAAGAAGGAAAATGTATGGAATGCAATGTAGCTTCCAAATGTTGAGAATGACTGTGTGGAGACAACAATGGTCCAAGAACTTAAATATATAATTGTAGCTGACTTAATCTGTCAAGACACATGTTCCTAGAATGAACAGAAAGTTAATGATACATTATGTGAAAGAGACAGGAAGCTAATCCTATCCATACCACTCAGTCTTTCATGATTACGGATGGATGGTAATGGTTACCAAAAAGAGACAAATGATAACAGGTCAAACCTCTATGTGCATGTTTGGAAAGTTAAAGTTGTTCCAAAGATGGTGAATACTTTATGCAGAATTGTTACAGATTGCTTACCAACTAGGTGTAAGCTAAACCAACATCATATAACCACTCCAGCAGAATGTCCTATTTATGTACAAGGAGTAGAGCCATCTTGTCACATTTTTAAAGAATGTGTTCACAAAAGAGTGTTGGAGGTTGTCCAGTTTGGGGTGGTTTTGAATACAACTCAAACACATATAGGAACGGTTCATGTCATTAACGAAATCACTTACAAAGGATGAATGGAGCATCATTGCTGCAGTGTGTCGGGGAATTTGGAAATATGAAAATGAGGTTGTATGGAGCAACCAGAAACAATCTCCATAAGAAGTGATTAACTCGAATCTATCGCAGTTCCAAGCATGGATACAAATTCATTCCACTCTCCTTAATGATGACGAAGCAACTAGGACAACTCCACAGAGATGGACCAAGCCATTGAATGGATGGAGAAACTTAATGTGGATGCAACATTTCAGTTGCATAGAGCATGCAGTGCAGTCTTACGAAGTGATCAGGACAGCTTTATGGAGGGCTTTTCAACAACAGTGAATAACGTGGTAGATCCTACATGGCTAGAAGTAGTGGCGAATCGTTAAGTTCTCATATGGGTGCAAGATCATAATTATTCTTGCATCATAATTGGATTAGATTGTCTCCTAACAGTACAAGCAATTCAGGCTCAGACAACTATGCTCTTTTCATTAGGAGCTGATGTACAAGACTATTGACATATTTTATCATCTCATCACAATGTTAGAGTTGATTTTATAAGAACTATGAATCAAGTGGCACACACCGTTATAAGAGCTGCTGATTCTATATCAGGTCTCTTTGTTTGGGATATTTTCCCTCAAAAATGTATTATTCAACTTTTGCTCAATGATTTTAGCTAATAAAATACACCTTTGATTAAAAACAAGTAAAATTAAAAAATACCTACTCAGCTTTAATTGATTATTTAAGTATTTTAAAATAAACTTATTTTTCAGATAATCAACTTTGTTGATCGTTATTTGTAATTTTTTTAATTGAGCAAGTGACTTTTTTAGATAAGTCTTTCTTTATATAATTTGCTTAAGTATTCTTTATGTTCAATAAAATTTTGCATATTAATACGAAAATTACATGTTGTCGCAATTTTCATATAATTTTTTAAGTCCACTATTTTTTAGTTATTATTATTTTTAATGTCTCATTATATATTTTTTTTATTTTGTTACAATAGTTTTTTTTTAAATTTTGATATATTTGTGCATAAAAATTAAATTTATTTTTGTTAATTTAATCAGATTGTAAACAAATGCAAAGATCGTGATCACAATCTTTAAAACAATTTTTTTAATGTTTAAATTTTTTAAAAACATTACCACACTTGCAAAAACACATTTATATAACATGAAATTATATTTAGACGCAACACTACACATAAGGTTTTTATATCACAATTATTTTTTATGCCTTTTGATCTTAATTTGTCTTTCACATTCTAGAGAATACAATTTGTATTAGTTGCTTACTTCGCTATAACTATCAACCAGAGTCAAAGACAATTTCTTTTGTGTGTTGGTCTTTACTTCTCTAAATTTATTTTTTATTGGTCAAATATATGTTGTTATTTACAAAGTAAAAAATATATATAGTTTGAAGATAACCAAATGCGATAATGACGATAATATATACAATTTTAAAATACACGTTCTCTATATAAAAGTTTTTTAAAATTTGTAATGATAACATATTCAATAGACAAATTATTTTATTTAATATTTTTTAATTTTTTTGATTTTACAAATATTACTTTTAAATTTTGCTTTTACATAATGTTAAATTAAGACAACCTTCCTGACGCATTGCGCGGGTATCGAATTATTTGACATCGTTAACTTTCAAGGAACTAGAGTAGTCATTTTTCATTTTAGAACTTGCAAGGACTGGAGTAAATTTTATGATCAAACTAATGGATAGGAGAAGAATTTAACCTTGTTTTATTAAACTATGTCGACCCTTTTTCCCAAGCAAAACTACATCTACTCTTTGCAAACCCGACTGCCAGTATTGTTTGAAAACTCACTGACGTCTCTTCTTTGGTAGAGAGGTCTGAGTCACAAGAAATAACACAGCCTCAAATCACCCACCAAAAACTAAACCCTCAAGACCACCCGATCATACCATGGCCTCTTTTTCCAAAAACAAAAAATTGGCATTTGCATTGGCTTTACTTTTCTTGGATGCTGCTCTTGTTTCTCTTATAATTGCCTATGTTCCTTGTAAGATCAATGTTCCCGCTTTTTCTTTAGTTTAGTTTTTTCGGTTTCTTTCTCGTATAATGCTGACGTTGTAATAATTATTCTGATAGATACCAAGATTGATTGGGATGCTTACATGTCACAGGTTTATATTTTTGTCTGAATTTCGTTACTAAATTTCGGGATTATTTGGTTTATGGTTTTTTACTGATTGATTTGATACAAAGTAGAATTGAACAGGTGACAGGGTTTCTTGAAGGTGAAAGAGATTATAGAAATTTAAAAGGCGATACGGGTCCGCTTGTTTATCCTGCTGGGTTTCTATACGTTTACTCTGCTCTTCAGTATGTTACTGGCGGCCAGGTTTTCCCTGCTCAGGTAACGTGGTTCACTTCAATTTTGTTTCATGTAGCTATGTGAACGGACATTTGTGTTGTCCTATCAAATATGAACTGAAGACCTATTGTGATTTTTGGTTTTGAAGTGTTGTTTAGTTGTTTCTTGTACTTTGGCATTTTACTCTATGAAATTAGCACCTCATCGCCCTCTTGTCAATCTTTGTTGCAGATCTTGTTTGGTGTACTATATATCATAAATTTGGCTATCGTCTTGGGTGTCTATGTGAAAGCAGATCTGGTATGAACAGTAATCTGTATCCCGTTTTACTTCATCAGTATACATTTTGATCTACAAATATTATGGACATTAGTTATAGAAAAAGTGCTGTGAGTATGAACTCCAAATATACTTTGTGGTTTCTTGGAGCATTGTCGTTGGATTTATTTGTGCTTTCCCTTAATGATGATATCAAGAAAATTATAGTGGCCTGACTATTCATTAACTAAATACATACACAAAGTGAAAGTTCTGATGTTATGTATTGACAAAGGGTTGTTAGATAATACTTAAATGTAAGAAGACTGAAGCTCAAAAGATTTAAGGACAAGTGATGAAAAGTAATGAAGGGCACTAATATAGCCTTGGAGAAGCAGTGAAGGAAACTACAAGAGGTTTTAAAAGATTTTGAAGTTTTAAGTGGTTTCAGTTAGTATAATTTCAAAGTGGTGGTTTTTAGAAGATTTGGTGTTAACCCCTTTTTATCAGGAAAGTTGTGAGAATCCTAACTAAGTGCCATTCAATACACTAAAATTCTAAGACGAAGTGTAGCCTCTGATTTGAGCAATTTATTAAAAATGACTGAAATGATAAAAATTAATGAAGGGTACTATGACATAAAAGGACGGTGAATGGCTTTGAAAATGCTGCAAATGTAAATACTAGAGGTTCAAAAAGATTATAAAGTTGCTATTTTTTTATCAATCGGTGCAAATTTAAAGGCTTTGTTTTTGCAAATGCCATAAACTAAATTTTTGTTTCATAATTTAACTTTCATTTGCATATTATGTTAGCTCTTTGTCCTCCCTTAGTTGCATTTCATAGAAATTTGAGTTTTTCCTTGCTGGTGTTTTTCTTTCTTTTTTCCCATAGTTTTTCATTGGTCTTGATATACACTGTACAAATTTCTTTTCAGCTTCCATGGTGGGCTCTTGCCCTGCTTTGTTTGTCAAAAAGAGTGCATTCTATCTTTGTGCTTCGTCTCTTCAATGATTGTTTTGCAATGACATTTCTTAATGCTGCACTGGCCTTGATTCTTTTTCGAAGATGGCATCTTGGATTAATCGTTTTCAGGTAATAAATTCTCTTTCTTTGCTTTTTTTTTATCTTATATAAGATTGAGTAAATTTACATTTGTTCCTCTAGTGTTGCTGTTTCAATAAAGATGAATGTACTTCTCTATGCTCCACCATTATTTATTCTCATGTTGAAGGTATGTGCAAATTGTCTTTTATATCTATGGATTCAATCCTTCATTCAATATATTAGCTTAAATGATAGTATCACGAATGATTTTACAGGCTATGGATGTTCTTGGGGTGATATCAGCTTTAGGAGCTGCTGCACTAGTGCAGGTATGTATATTTGCTTTGTTATCCTTGTTGGATTGATTCAGTTATTCTAGGTATTTGAAATTTTCTTGTGCAGAACCTTCTGAAACTTTTCCAGTGGATAAAATTCTTAGGATTGTCTTTAGAAAATTGAATGATGTCTACCTTATTTTCTAGTCTAACTTGTTTATGTGAGTTGAACTATTACCAAGAGTCAAATGGATTTAGTGGTTTTCTCATTAGAAAATACTTATGATGCATTTGGCGAATCATTCCGCAGATTTTGCTAGGCCTTCCATTTCTTCTCTCTTATCCAATTGAATATGTGTCCGGAGCATTCAATCTTGGCCGTGTTTTCATCCACTTCTGGTATTGATATTTGAGCATTTTGTAGTGTTTTTTCTCCATATATGATAATGGCCACAGAAAACCATATTCTTTTAGAGGGACAAAAACTTACAAAATGGAACGGCATGTAAAATAAACCTACATATGTAAAATGGACTTTTTTCGAAGTTTTATTTTTTTTGTTTCTCCTTTGCATGAGAAAGGAAATCAGTGCACACATATATATGATTTGTTTACGTTGAAATTGAAAACAAGGATATTGTTTTATATATTGTCAGATAGTTTTAAAGAAATACTTTTACATGGATTCTATGAACAAAATGAGTTGTTAGTATTCTGAAGGTGAAAAACTGGAAGGAAACATTTAAGATGTTTCCTTAGATCCACATTAACCAGGAAATATTATATTTTTTTTTTAATTTTATAATTTAGCAACTTATTCTGTTTATGAATTTTTTTTTAATTATTTTTGGAATTGAAAGAATAAAAAATTATCTGAAATTGCAAAATGTGGTGAAATTCCATAGCTTACCCCAAAAATATTCAGTTCAATATCTGTTTTAGTTGATGAAAATCCATAAGCTTCAGAAAACAGTTTGTAGTAATCATCAAGGTGTTAGATTTTGAACCTTGTGATAACAAATAAATTTGCTGTATGGACATTTTTTTGTGCTGTCTTTTCTGTTGCCCATGTTTTTGGTGTCTGTAGTTGTATCTTATGCTTATTTGGGTTGATATCATGGAATATTTATTATGCATCCATCTGTTCATGGTTACCTATTATCAATGTTTTCAGGTCTGTTAACTTCAAGTTCATACCTGAACCTGTTTTTGTATCAAAGCAATTTGCCATCATTTTGTTGGTTACTCATTTGGCGTTGCTTCTGGCATTTTGTCATTATAAATGGTGCAAGTAAGTTCAAGATATTATTTTGGTTAGTATCTAAGAATTTCATATGACTATTATCTATTAATTCCGTGGATGGTTGAATTTTCTTGGACTGAGACACATTCTCATGGAAACTCCAAACATCTTGCAAATTTGCTCTTAGTCTTTTCTATACCATTGTTTATAAAATTGATGGCCAACTCAATTGCCCAAAGGGCGAAAAATAACTTGTTTAAGCTGCCATGCAAAGTTTTTTTTTTATTTGCTGATTTTGACCACAAAAGAAAAAAAAAGAAATCATCTAAATGCAATAGGCTACTTGAAGTTCTTGTCTTACTCTAAACTCCCCGCAGGCATGAAGGAGGACTTTTCAGATTTCTGCATTCAAGGATTAAATCTTTCAAGCCAATACGTAGCAATTCATCCTTGAAAAATCTCAAGGAAGAACGTAAGTTCAAAGTACTGGTTTAGTTTTTAGCCCATTCAGGTGGTCAGAAATCATTTCTGTACAGTTCGTGCTTGTTTATCAGAGAAAGCCAGCAATAATACTTTCCTATCTCTCATTTTTATTTGCATGCATAATAAATTTTGTTCAGATTTGATGCAGATATTGTGACAACTTTGTTTGCTGGAAACTTCATTGGCATCGTCTGTGCTCGATCACTACATTATCAGTTCTACTCATGGTAAACTATCCTAATACTATTTTTTTATAAATTCTTTATGTCTGTTATGTGGCTAATAATCAATCATTTTCTGATACTGTAATTGTCTGTAAATTGGTTGGGAACATGAATTATTATTTTTGCTATCAGCTAAATCCAAAAAAGAAATAATGGATGAAATATCAGCTGCACTTAGTATAGAGATGGATGGTTTCTAACGTTAAATAGTTGGGAAAAAGTATAAATATTTATTAGTATGCAATTATTTATATTTTATGTAAATACATGTGTAGTTTGTTTGTATACTTATGGGCACGGGCACATGTGAATGGTTATGAGTAATATCTATACTGTACTTGTGCAAGAATAAGGGCAATACTTGCCTGGTCAAAAGAGTATTCTTTCCTTTAAATTAAGGATGACAATTCGGGTTGACAGGTTGTAATTGTGTTGGTGATTTTTTCTATCAAATTTTATTATTTATGACATAAACGTTACAAAAACTGAATCCGTGTCATTCGTGTCTTGTCTAATCGTGTACTCATTAATCGTGTTATCGAGTTAGAAATTAAATTGGTTAGGGTATAGGTATTGCGTGGCCGATAGTATTTGTTGCCATCCCATAATAGATTATTGGCTAGATAACTATTTTCTTCCTCTTTTCAGGATTTAGAAAATTGGAACTTGTTCACACAGATATATGTTACTTTTTCGCGCTGTACTTGTCAGAAATCACTTCAAATGTCACAATGGTCTTGTGATCTCATATTGCTGCAGGTACTTCTATAGCTTGCCCTATTTACTGTGGAAAACTCCTTTCCCAATAATCCTACGGTACACTTTCAACTTCATTCAGTCTGCTTATAATTTGACCCTCAACTTCATTTAATTTATGTGGGGTGGTTTGCAGTATGATTTTGTTTGTAGGCGTGGAATTTTGTTGGAATGTGTATCCTTCCAATATCTATTCCTCATCTTTGCTCCTGCTCTTGCATTTGGTCATACTGTGGGGACTGTGGTCTGCACCACCTGAATATCCTTACGCTAAAGAGAGTTTATCTGCGAGAGACAAGGAAAAAATGAGGTGATCCTTCATACGTTGTTTTTTTTCTCCTAGTGAGATCAGATTGTTGTGTTGTTAAAATTGTGTTGCATCTGTAGAATCTACAGTTGTGCAGAATTTTAATTATAGGAATTATAGCATACAGTTTTGGGAGATCAAAATGTGTCCGACTCTTTTAAGAGAAATTTAAAGCAATTCTTGGAGTGAAACAAGGAAGAGATATTTTTTTTTGCTTTTATAATGACGATTTGGTGTTTCTTGTTGGTATCCGAGCATTAGTTGACTCTTTGAATTGCATTTTATGTTTAAAAAAAAAAGAAAGAAATTAAAGAAGTCATTACAATGAATAATGTTGTCATTAAAATCGTGTCTCTTCAATAGCTGTGAAATCTAATGATGACGCATCCATCTATATTGCCAACATCTTCCATTACCCATCTCTTGGGCAAGTCAGATTAATGTGAATAAAGAATGGTTTGTCTATGCGTCCATGTTGTGTTAGAAATAAAAAAATTTAAATTATTTTTTCTCAATACTCCATGAGTTTATTCAAGTAGATCCTAGATGATGTTTATTTTTTAATGGGCAATTTTTCAAAATGGTTGAAGAGATTTAATTTCAAGTTGATAGAGTTAACAAATAAGTAAAATAGTTTATTCCATTGATGATGTTGAATTTCTTCAATAAATATATTTAAAGAACTTAATTACAGTTTATTCAATCAAATTATTAAATTAAAAGTAATTTTAATTTAGAGACTAAATGCAATTTTGTGTGGAAATATATCTACTCATAAAGTGATACCAAAACCTCTCTCTATATAACCCTCCTACTCCATATTTCAATCACCAACATATCAAATTTTTTTAGTACGAAACATCGCTTGGATTTTGACGCGTAATGTGAGTAAAAACGAGCATGCTCTCAATGTGGCTACAATGTCTTCTACTGTGATACATGAAATTTCAGGTTAATAGTCCAAATCGTTTTATTTATTTAATTAATTATGTGTTAATTAATTGTTTATATGTGTTATATATTTCTGTCATTAGTAAAAGGCTCTTAAATTGTAGAATTAATTTTCTAAAAGATCCTAATATCCTCAACATTTCTTCTTGCACTACATAGTTGTCCTCTATGATAAACAAGTTAGTTAAGATCTTAGGTTACTCAAGTGACAACGACTTTTGCTATTTTATTGACGTAGTCCCTTGTAGCATTACTAGCCTATGACAGAAACTCGTAGTTGTAACTCTCTTATCTTCACTATTGCATTTTGAAATCTTTCTACTAACTATTGGAGAGGCTCTCTCTCCTTGCTTAACACTTGATAGATAAGTGTCTTCATTCCTCCTTTTGTTGGTTATTTTGAATGGGTTTATAAATACTCTCTATCTCACAATCTATGTCGTTTTAGAAAAGCATGTTTGTCTCATATTATATGTCGTTTTACACTTTAAATGCAGTATTTAATATTTTTTTCTCCAATGTTATCTTCATTAGTTTTATATTTTCGACACAAATTTAATCTAATGGTTCTTTTTATGTACTGAAGTCGAAGCGTACAATAGTCAATCAAACACCAACTTAATACATATTAAATATATTCTTAATCTGTGTGTAAAATCTTAAACGACATATATTGTAAGATGGAGAGAGTATCTTTTTTAACTAAGCAAAAGAAAAAGAAAGTATTAAGCCTTCTTGCAGGCCATTGAATCAATCATTCATGAGATATTATTGAATCATTTCATCCATGTAACAATGTGATGACTTCATAATTTTACACATGCTTATGAGAATCGTCCTTCCCAGCAAAAGAGGAAACTGACGTTTTGAACTCTGATGGAAGTGATTTTCCATCATCTCCTTGGTAATTGAGACGATGCCGCTTGTCTCCTAAATATTTGTCCACAGCTTCTTGTCATCCAAAATGTTTTTTTACGAGCTTTCAAACTACTGACTTCTTTAAATAAGAAGATATCAACAAGACTACAAAAAGGGGACTTTTATGGTGTTTGAGGGGACTCAATGAGGCAATAATTATGAATCATTCGATTCTGTGAAAATAAATCTGAGCCTTTAATTTATTCAGTAAAAACAGTTTTAAATTTTACGTAATCTGTACATTTTAGTTAAAGCCCCTTCTTAGGAGCCTCACCGTAAAATTTACCCTACAAAAACCCATGATAAATGTAATCAATAAAAGAGTTCAGCAGATTCAACTCAATAAGTAAAAAAGAAAACATCAGATTTTATACGTTTGAACCTTATTCGTTCAAATTCGAAGAATAATTAGACAATGTCTTGAGATGACTGAAATCATGTTCACATATTATCACGAACCATCTAAAAATAGATCTCTTCTACTCTCATTTTCTACAAAATTTACTATTACTTCGCAAAATTAATCAGCCTCATTATACTAACTTAATCATGGAGTAATATCAGATGAGACAACCATCAACTTTCTAACTTCAATATTTTATCAACAAGTAACGATGGTTATTTTCAGTTGTTTAAGCAGCAACACTCACAAGGAAGCATAACATTAACAGTGGAGATACTAATTTCTCATTTATTTAGGGTTGTACACTGTTGTAAGTGGAAACAGAATTGTCCTTCCTCATCACATTACATATGCAGTACACAGCAAAAAAATGTTTCAATTAGTTATAAGTTTGGAGAACATACAAGTTTCTGCTCCATTCTTTTAACTGCTCTCCTTTAGCGACTAAACAGCTACAGAAAATACTGTTATGCCCACAACAAAGTTATAACAAAGAAAAGGATGATTGCCAGTCCAAAACACAACCCAACAATTGCTACGAACGCCTGAAAATATACGATAATTAGTTGTGACCATTAGAAACTAAAATCAACAGAAGAAATTCAACTCTTGCATACCTTTTCCCGTGATTGATAGTTAAAGTTGGTCGCAAACCATGTCAATCCTCTATCTACAAATGGTGCCAAGGCAAGGGCCCTGAACATATTCAATAGGGAAATAAATGCTTCAAGCGCTCTCCAACAAATATTCTCACTAGTCCAAACTTTTCTATCAAAACTTGAAAAATGTGCAATGCCAAGATGTAGCTTCAGCACACCTAATGCACTAAAAGCTACAAGTGTAATTTATAGTGCTTCAACTTACAAACCAATTGAAGAACTCAGTGGTTTAAACCAAAATATAATATGCATTTAACATAAACCAAGAATTGGACTTTAATACTAACAGTTTTCTCAGCAAGTCCAGAGTTTGAACATTTAAGACTAGCAGATTTAAGTTTCAGCATGCATACCCTGCGGCTCTGATAAGCTTTGTCACTTGACTCCCAGCCCATACCATGGCCATTATTTTGAGGAATCTGCAAAATTGAAGTGTTCATGTCACCATATACACCTTACTCAATCAACCAAATTGGATTACAAAAAGTAGAATCTATCATTTTCTTCAAATTTTTCACAAATTATCTCGTAAACTAAACCAAGCCAGGCAGATATAAACCAGAAAAAAGTTTCACTCCCATTTCTCTTTTTTTTTCTTCACTGTTCATTTTTGTTTTCTCAAAGGTTTTCATGATAAACATTTGTTAAGTTTAGCTCATGAAAATTGATTAGCTGAACTGACCGGTTGCATACAGTTCAGTTGATCAGCCTGAAAATGAAACAATTTACCATTCGTGGTTGCAGCACTGTAATAATAACCTGAAAAGATCATGTATGCCAATTTGGATGACTTCCTAATATTGTGAAGAATATAAATTACCTTTCAACAGCAGCTAAATAACCCATTTTTCCAGGTGCCGGAGCAACATAAAACCTATAAAGTCAAAAAAATTTACTGAGATTGCTGCAGAATATTTTTTTAAGCAAAAAAGAACTGAAACAAAAGGATATTATAAATCACAGATAAAGGCAAAAAGGATTTATCTGTTAGGATCATCAACCGCTGAAAGAAAAGATGACAGCATCTTATGTAACAGAAATAATACAGGTCATAGGATTTAGTCAAGGTTTTGCCATTAGTGTAACTGCACCTCTATTTTGAATGCAACGTATAAAACATGGCTTTCAGTAAATGTAGGCATTAGATAATCAAAAGACCAACTGAAAACACTATTATGCACAATAATTTGCAGTTTTAGAATTCATTAGAACCTTTTCATTTTTTTTAAATTAAATGAAACATTAAATCAAAAATAAGAAGCGAGATATCATCTACACTGAATTTTGGTCACAAAATCAACACATAGTATCATTCCTTTTGTTCCAGGAAGTCAATGAAATTACACTGCACGGATTTGCAGCCAACCATCTCAAAAGCCTCCTAAATCTTAAAACATTATAAATTGAAATCCTAAATTTGAGAAAATTCTTGACTAATTTTGAAGGACTTTTGCACATAACTATAACTGTCTAAAACAAAGCATGTTCTACATGAAAAAAACTCTCCACAAGTTTCATCCATACACTTTCACTGAGGTGAACTTGAAAGTTGATCAATAACAATACATAGCTCAAAGCTTCAAAATTTGCAGCTTGATTAAACTTTCTCTTCATTCATGAAATTGGAAAAATACAAGAAAATAAATTGAATTAAGTTCCAAAGTAGTGGAACCACATGAAGACTCAACAACATCCTGACTACGTAGCATCTACATATTTCACAAATATGTGCTGTACCATTTAAATATAAAACAGTGGAAATTAATTGTACTTACCACACCACGAGAAATGTTGTAAGATAATAAGCGGTATTCAGAAGTCCATACGATAAGATTCCGGAAATTCCATATCTCTTTAATCTCTTTAACATCCTGATATGTAGCAAATAAAAAAAAAAAGTGATGAGCAACAATTGAGCAACTGAAAAGAGCTTTTTAAAATTCAAGATGCAGTTTTTGGCCTATGTCAACCCATTTTCCTCTGCAATTAAACAATCCCACAAGTCAAACAAAAGAAAATCATCCATCAATCATCAGTAATTCAGTATTCATAATGTATATTGGTTAAGTGCCATTGCATTCGAAGAAAGTGTATGGATAAAGCTACGCCTACTCATAATGCAATAAAAATGCAAAAGAATAAAAAAAAAAGCATAAACACACGAGTTATCATCTCATCAGCACAAGCATTTTCTCAAAAAGAAGAAAAGCTTTTTAAAGGCGTGAAGTACATACTCTCCGGAGTTAAGTGATTGTTTTGTACTTTCATTCTTTTCCTCCAAACCTGAAAATAGAAAAATAAGGAACCAAGAAATAGCCAAGTAATAATCTAGCAATCCAATATTGGTTAAGTGCCATTTTCCTCTGAATTGCTTCAAATTTCCAGATGATTCCTTACCCTCATCTTTATCAGGAGAATCCGAAAAACGATGAGCCTAACCTTAAAAAAAAAAAAGAAGCCATAATCACATTTAACATCAACACAATAGAATTTAATTCAGCATGATGATGAATACAAATTACAACACGCTGAAGGAAAATAAATCAATAAACAATAGCAAAAAAAGAGTGAAAAGTGGTACTAACATTGGTGGCGTGAAAAGTGGTAGTAAAATTGGTGGCGGAGTAAAATTGAGGGGAATGTGTGTGGGTTAACGAAGAGGTGGAAATTTTGCGGAAGCAAAAATGGGTTGAGAAGCCAGAAATGTTAAAGGCCACCTGAGGAAACAGTAAGAGAAAAGATGTAGTTAGAGAAGTAGAAATTGAAATGTGTACAAAAGAGAGATAAGAAATAGTACGAGGTGATGGCGTAGGAGATAGAGAGGTTGGAGATTGGGGGCAGCAATATTGAGGGAGGAAGGCATAGGATTAGGAAGAGAATGTATGGGTGGAGTGGAGGAGCTTAAATTAAAACCTCTGTTTGGGTGTTTTAGATGGCAACGGGAATATGATTTTGTTTGCGAGGAACCCTTAAAACAAAAAATTTACAATACACAGCACCACGATACGATATAACTTTTTTCTATCTGTGTGTGGGTTGATGTACATATATATATATCTTTTTTTTTACTTTTTATTTATAAATTAATTATTTTTTTATTTTTTATATTTTTAAATATTAAATTATAAATTTATCCTATTTCTGAATAGAAAAAGTTATATACAATTTATATCAAATTGAAATTAATTTAAAATGATAAAAAAATTGTGTATAGGTTAATTTTTAAAAAATTATAAAAAAATATAACAATTTATTATTTATTTAAATAAAAAATTTATATTAAGTTTAAATTTATAAAAATAAATATAAATTTATACATAAAATATTTAAATCTATATGTAAAATTTACATAAAATTTATATGAAGTTTATATTAAATTTATATCTAGAAACGTCCATTTTGTATAAAGTGTAATTAAAAAAATAAAAATTATTATTCTACAATTTTTTTTAAAAAATCTATATTTCTGTAAATAAAAAAAGAAAAGTAGTCAATTCTATAATTAACCTATTATATTATATATCATTTATTAGAGACGGAACCAGAAAAAATTTTAAGGGGGGGCGACATTTAAAAAAATTTCTAATGCATATTTGACAAGTAAAAATAATTACTTTAATATGATTTAATATTTTAAATAAATTGATACATTGTAAGTAATGACAATCATACACAATTAACTAGTTACGTATTTCTTAAACGAATTATACGAGTCGACTCGTTTATTATAAACATATTACGTATAACACGTTAAATTATTTAGCCTATTTGATCTGATTAATCCATTTAACACGTATAACTTATTTAACTAGTTTAAAATAACTTATTTAATTGAACTATGTAAAATGTTATAAAACCTACCTTAATATGTTTCTTATATTCTATTTAAAAAAACGACATTAGTTCATGTTACAACAACTAATTTAAAATATACATTAAAAAGCAATTCACTCCAATTACAATATACATTCAACAAACAGAAAGCTTCTAAATAAATTAACT
>CANYCX015707785.1:0-28204 GCA_948193385.1 Breynia disticha f. nivosa
ATTATAATTTCTGATCGAAATTTGCTCCAAAATCAAATTTCAATACTCGGAATAGTACACAGCATGATCAAATTATACCAACATAGAACATGAATCAAATTGGAACGCCATCAATTGATCACAGCCGAAATTACTAATTAACCCCTTACACGTAAAAAAAAATTAAAAAAAAATTGGTAATTAAAAAACCAATCAATTTCTACAAAATTAAAGCTTCAGGGCTTACGTGTGGTTGATTAAGAATCTCTAATTTCCAGCAGAAACTCCAAACCCTATTGACACCCAGTTCAAAAAACCCCACAATTTACAATTAAAAAAATTAAAATAAATATAAATTTTTAAAACAAAGCCCTAATTCGAACTAATAATCAGATTGAATCAGATCTAACCCTAAATCTCAAAACCCAGATGGCAAATAAAATCAATTGCAATTTGATGGGTACCCACAACTCCAAATATGACAATTAAGACCCACACATATGAAATTAAAAAAAAACAATATCTTCAAAAATTATAAATAAAAATTAAAAATTTTAAGAACCCAGAAGCAAATTTTATTCATATATCAAGAATCAAGGCTGATGACTAAGTCTTTTTGGTTGAATGTAATCAAACCACGAAATACAATCTTTGACCCAAAAAAAAAAGAGAATGAGGGTACAATCGGAAGAAAAATATTGGTCTTACTTGTATTATATGATGTTGGATGGTATATTAAAAAATAGTCATTTTTTTTGTTATTACTTTATGGTATGTGTTGTGATTATTATCAAGACACGCAAACCCACACGTTATTTTCGAACGCCGCAGTAATAATAAAGTGCAAGATAAGTTTTTTGGTGGAGGGGTAATTTGGTAATACTAACAGGTCACATTTTTTTTTGGTTAATGAAATTTAGGGGTGAGGGTCTGGTCTCACTAAGGACTAACAAAGATTTGAATATGTGATCATAAAGATTCGAATGTCTTGTTAAGACCGCTAGAACAACTTCTTGAGTTTTTCCTCTGGTTGAGAAAAGAAAAATTAAAATAGTAGAGGTGCATTTTAGTGGCGTACCTTAGAGACTTGTTGGATGTATTTGGGTTCTTGGGTTTGTGGAAAATTGAGAGAGATTGAAATAGTGAGTTGTGGAAAATCCTTTGGGACCAAAACAAACAAGGGGCGCACTGTGTTAATAGAACTTGGGATAGATAGGCAATTTCCTAGTTAAGGACAATTCCGTCAATCTATCTTTAGCTTTTGTAGTTGAGTTAGACTTGTTTAATTGCTTTGTTTAATTGCTTTGTTGTCGTAGAAAAAGGAAATTCCAACAGCTTTGAAATTCAGGTATGTGTTTCCAGCTAGGGGTATAAATAGGTCGGACTATTCGTGAGCTACTCGAGTTTGAACTCAATAAATATTTGTTTGAGCTCGGCTCGTTTGCAATCAAGTTTGTTCATAAACAAAATATTAGGCTCGGATAGTTAAATGAGTTGGTCTGAACAAGGTAGTACTCAACTCGAAAGCTCGTGAATATACTCGTTCAACGATCGTAAATAAATTTAATTACACATTAGATTTTTTTATATTAATAAGTAGCTTTTACAATTTATTTGTATTTCAAATATGTATATGATTTATTTAAAAATGAATTCAAATTTTAAATAAATTCTAGTATAGTCAGAACTATGTGTTCTAGCACGATTAAAATTGTGCAAAATAACTTCTCAATTATGTTAGAACACATAGTTCTGACTATACTAGAATTCATTTAAAATTTAAATTCAAAATTAAACTCTAAATCCTACTCTATAACTATATCACGTTATCAATATCGATATATATATATATATATAACAAAAAGTTAATCCACTGATTGTATCAATCTATTGATATTTATATTTACAAAGATATTACAATAATTTTGAATTCAAATTTTATTAATTGTATTGATATACTCTGATAGTCATATCTTCTTCTTGAGTCTACCAAGATCATCAAAATAGATTAATATCTCATATTTTTAAGTATATCCAATATAACACTACAAATCCACAAGACATTTATATAAATATAAAACTTTGACAAGGAATCATCAACATAACGAGTCACGCTTGCTCCATAATCGATTTTGCCTAATGCACGCAGACCAGATTGAAAATTTGAAAAATAAAAGTCAACTGCCCGCCTCTGTTAATTCAGGGTCAAAAACTCTAGTCAAGTGAATGAATATAATAAAATGCATGTAAAAAACTTCAATACCACAAAGTTTACTTCAGATGGCATGATATTATTTTTTTCCCCTAAAGTAAAGAAGATATCCACAATGACATTCATACATTTCTCGATGGTAAATTTGCAGCAAGTTAGATTCACCAATCAAAATTTGGAGCATTATTTTTTGTACATCATTCAAGTACTTCATGTAACATTTTACAATATCAAAGTTGGTGTGTAAATTATTGCTTGATGATTAACTTTTGATATTTGTTGAACAAATTTAGGTTGATGCTTTATAATCCTTTCATTTTATTATCGCTTCTCATGCAACGCACTGGAAATTGTTAGAATTAATCTATTTGAAAAATAGATTAAAAAAAGAATTGAATCGGGAAGAAATCTGAAAAGTGTAGAAAACAGAAGATGAGCATGGGCACGAGCACGACCGTGCTGATAGGTGTGCTCATCATTCTGAAAATTGTTCAGTACGTTTTCGTGCACGATCAAATTGGAACTTGTGCCAGAAAAGCACGATACGACTTCGAGCACAACCCGTGCCTGAGGTCGTGTCGGCTGGGCAATTTTAACCCAGAATATCGAATAACACTGTTACATTGATCAAACAGAGTAGATAGGAGAAAGAAGTAGGAGAAAAACCATAGAAGTTTCTAAGGAGTGAGATTAAGCAAGGAGGACTTACTTTCTTTCAACTTTCATTATGGTAAGAGGTTTGTACATAGTTTTGAGTATGCTATGAGCTTTACCTTGATGATTTTTAGGAATGATTAGAATTTTATGCCTTAGATGCTTGTTAACTGAAATTGAGTTTGTTAAACTCATGTTGATGTGTTAGTATGTTTATAAGGAGATTAGAGTGAAACTATGAGAAATTGGTGGTGTGAAAAGTTACTGAGGAAATAAGGATTGGACGCTTAGGGGTTGTACTTGATGTTTCTAGATATGAAACAAGTTATGAAACAAGTTAATAATAGCCTTTGATGATAATTTTCATATAGTAGGAACCTTACGAACATTGGATCGAAGTTGAACTCGAGACCGTGCGAGACTCAATTTTTAAACTCACTTAAATCTAATTTTTCCAGTTTGAGTAATACAATATAATAAATAAGAGAGGAGAGAGAAAATAAGAAATATGCATTTTATATAAATTCGGCCCAATTCATTTACACACAAAACAAATATAAGAGGAAGTCGTAAATAGTTTGGAAAACAAAACCGAACTCAAAATGCATATATATAGTACGTACAATGTATGTACAAAATCCAAAATCTAAATACAAAAGCTAAAGAAACACAAAATCTGGAGCTCAACCTCAGACAATATCGTAGGAGTAGAATGATCACCACAAATCCGATCCGATAGCAGTTACCTACGATCTGCACATTATTAAAACATTCAAACAGGGTGAGTATATAAAAATACTCAGTAAGTGATAAAGAAATTATTGTTTAAATGAAGTGCAGGAGAATCTCCAATTAGCATGGGGCGTGCTCGATGAACACGAGGTTGTACTCATCACTGATTTCCCAGTTAGCACGGGTCATTTGTGAGACTCAAACTTTAATTTCATTTACTTTTAAATCCCAAAATATAAAAACTATTTATCAAACATTGTCAAATATTTTCAACTTAAGCATGGATAGAGAAAAGAATTGTTAAACTTTTGCAATCAATTCATTTGAAATGTAACAAATAAAATACATTTCTTTTAAACATCTTTTCAAAACAATCCATGTTTGTTATCTTCGTGCTCGAGTCATCCTCGTAGTAATCCTGCTATACCTACACAACATGTCAACAAACAAAGGGGGTGAGTATATAAAGTACTCAGTAAGTGTAAGCCTAAGTAAGTTTAAATGAAGTGAAGGGGTCCAGTTAGCATGAGCGTTCTGATGAACATGAGGTCGTGCTCATCCCTTCATTCCCAATGGTCCGATGCCATATTAAAACACAAGTTTATATTCATTCATAATCAACATCCAACACGATGACATGTTGATTAGTAAAAAAGCGTACTGAGTCTTAGAAATGCTTCATACTTATAAGATACTCAAACATGCCATTTACAAGCCTTTACAATCTTCCTTTACTTAAGATCTACTTTCATACTTATCATCTTCTTCATATAATGCTAGATCACTTTATTAAGGATACTAAGTAATCCAGATATATAGTTATATACTTAACCAATTACTCACACTTAGTATCTTATCATTCAAGTATATAGCTTGTATATATGAATACATTCTAACATCATCTTCAAATCAACCTTTTGTATATAAACATCCTTTCCTTACATTAACCATGTCTTATAAGTATATTAAGTATACTAAATTACATACATATTATACACACCATCATACATAACTTGTAAGTTTATCAACAACAACCAATTCACTCACTTTAAGTACATACATCATACTTCCTTACATTTCAACAATAAGCACACATGTTATGTTAACATTCATTTATCATAAACCATAATCAATCATGATATAAATTCATCATCATATATCTCATTCTATTATGCCTAATTCAAGCATAATCAATCATTCAAGCATTCATTCAATCATTAAGTAGAAATGATCATAATGCAATGAATGCTAACTCATAATGCATATGAATGCAAATGTAAACACATGCGAATGCCCCGAGGTAGTTTTTTCTCTTTTCTCTTTTCTTTTTCTTTTTCTTTTCATTTTTCCCTCGGTCCCAGACTGGCATCGTACCTCGTACAACATCGAGCCTAGCTCAAAATATCCTCAGTCCCAAACTGGCATCGAGCTCTCGCCCAGAATCATCCTCAGGCCAAACTAGGATCTCATTCTCATTCTCCTTTCAATCCGTGTCACATAAATCATGCAACACATGAATGAACAATGCATTCATAACTTAATGTCATTCAACCAAGTATGCCCACATGCTCAGTTACATATAAACAAGCATTTCACAATTATCGCTAACATATCATCAATTTTAAGTCAATGAAAAACAAAGAAGCATACGTAATACATTCCAATCTCAAAACTCACTCAATTCAACCATATGCCCATATCTTTCAAAACATACAAGATTCAAAACGAATCAACCATTTGTTCCTAAGAACAATACGACATATCAAGATAGTAAAAGAGCATACAAAATCAGTCCAGTAAGCTCATATCAACCAATTATCAAGCACATCAAATGCCAATATGGTTCATATAACTCTAACAATCTCAACAAGTCATTATAGGCCAACATATACTCAACTATCAATCAATTGTTCTTAAGAACAATTCTTTAAACACATATGTTAACTTATAATCAACCAAAGCTATGATAGCTTTTCATTTTTCATTCTAATATGTTTCATAGAACATATGTCCACACTCAGTCTTAATTCAATTACTCATATAATTATGATTATTAAGCGTAGGAACACCTACTCGGAAGCGTAAGACACTTACCTTAGCTTAAAGCAATCTACCGCTCACGAACGACACCAATTAGTTTAATCGTAATATCGTACGGAATGACCTATACGAATTAATCATACAAACAATGTTAATTAACCTTTCTAACATTGATTCTCACTTTAAATAATAATTCTTACTTTCAAAACATCAAACCCTAACCCAATTAGTAGCATTTATTTAAGAATCCATACTAACTTAAACCATATCATGATTAATCCACCTAAAACCTTGTTTGGGGTTTCCTCCTATCAACCGTTTTTAACTTAAATATTTTCATGTTTTCTCGTTTATTCCTCATCATTTTCAATACGAATTATCTTATTTTTATTCAATATTTCCATCATTTAAATTCTGGGATGTTACATCATAGCACAAGAATGACATTTGCATAAATACATCTCATATAGTACAAACACAGCTCACACAGAGCATATAATATCCACACTATAACGCCCCAAAAATACTACGATAAATATTACGGAAGTTTAAATGCCCAAAGTTTGGCGAGGAACGACTAAGGGAACGACCAAGTAGGCTGTTCCCATGGCCGTTCAGCCTTCAGACATATGTGAACGACCATATGGAACGACCATAGGCCGTTCACATGGCCATTCGGTCTTCTGGAGGGCTGAATTAAAACACGCGTTTTCATTTTAAAGGAGAGAGAAATGTTATATTCGAGACCCAAACATTTCTAGCTGTTTTCTCCAATACCAAACATGAAAATACCTTCCCCAAACCCCTCCAACTCTTAAACCTCGATTTTAACACGTTGGGACTCGTAGATTTCACTCCGGAACCTAACCTAAATGAGTTCTAAGATTTGTGGATGAAATTTCAGCGAGGTAAGCTTATTTTTTTTCGAAATTTTTATGTAAAATTGATGGATTTGTGTAAGGTTTTGCGGGTATTGGTGAGGTTTCTTGTGGGGTTATGAAGGGAACGTAAATTGGTAAGAATGGTAGGGTTTTTGGTGATTTTAGGGTTAGGAAATTTAGGGTTTTGGGGGAAAATGAGATTAAAACATGGAAATTTGTTTGAATAGTTTTTTATAAGCAAATGTGGTTTGTTTATGTGTAGGAGGTAGTACTCAGTGCTCGGAGCGAGGTTGAGCCAAGAACCGTGTGCTCAGATTTCGAGGTAAGTGTGTTTTCGACAATTACTTTGGAAGGTTGTGCCTCCGTAAGGCAAATTGTAAGAGATGAATGCTTATTGTTTGAAATGGTAGCCATTAGGTGTTGTTAAAAGACCTAAATGCTTATGAACCTTTATATGGAATGGTTAGGAATTTGTAGGATTTGGTGTTGGTTAATTGTGGTACTAAATTGTTAATGGTAAGATGTTGTCTAGGTTGCATAATGTGTTCCACGTGTCTATATTGAGGCGTTACCACTCTGACATGAGCCATGTGATTCGAGAACCAAAAGTTGAGATAGTAGAGAACATGTCCTATAAGGAGGAGCCGGTTGAGATTCTTGATAGACAAGTTCGAAAGCTTCGTACCAAGGAAATACCGATGGTCCAAGTTAGGTGGAGTTATCACTCACCTAATGAAGCTACGTGGGACGTAGAGAAGGATATATTGGAGCGCTATCCACATTTATTCGAGGATTCAGGTACGAGACTTAATTTTGAGGACGAAATTCTTTTAAGGAGGAGAGAACTGTAATGCTCCAAAATAATTTTTAATTTTAAAAAATAATTATTAGTTGAGAAAATAATGAGATAAAATAAAAGAGAAAATGTGAGATTCAAAATTAAAACCATTTTTTTCCAAATATTAAAAACCATTCCTGTCAAATCTCAAAATGTAAAATCATTTATCCAATATTTCCAAACCTTTTCATTACAAACATGGATATAGAAAAGAGTTAATCAACTTTTACAATCAATATAGTTGAAATACACTAAAAAAATTCACTTTAGATATTTATTTACAAATAATCCATGTTTGCTCAAATACTTGCTCGAATCCTCCTCGCAAAATCCTGCTAAACCTGCACAATCATTTAAACAATAAACGGGGTGAGTATAAAATATACTCAGTAAGAATTCTTAGCTTATATAACTGAAATGATGTGCATGGGAAAAATATAAATCTTCTCCCTATGGCATCCCCGTAAGCCAGTCAAACAATTCACACAGATACTAAACAACACACAACTATCAACCACACAGATTTATCTAACACATCTGAAACAATAAGATCTCAATATAGAACACAACATTACAATAAACGAGCACCCAGCCTCAGTAAAATCACACAATCACTTAATATAGCACATAACATTCTTTAGATCATACAGATCAATTCATATAAAATATCTAACCACACAAGTAGTGATAATAAGCAGTTCACACAGAACAATAGGCAGATAGCACACAGATTTCTTGAACCACGTAGGTTCTATCTCGTACAGAGATCAATAATCCACACAGGAAATAGTAAGTCAGATTACACAGTTTAACATCCACACAAGATAGTAAATATAACCACACAGGTTATCATCCACACAGGATAACATATATATAACCACACAGGTTAACATCCACATAGGATAATATACACGAATCACACAAGTTAAATTGTCCTTACATGATCAGAATCATACCGTTATACATATATGAATGTAAATGTATGATTTGAAATGCTAATGCAAATCCACACAGGATGACCCGGGTATCGGACCGCACACAGCTCAGTCCGCAAAGATAATACCTCTGTACCACACAGGAGAGGTTTCAGACCACACACAGCTCAGTCCAAGACAGCACAGAGCAAGTCCTTTATCCACACAGGAAAGTCCACACTAAAATATCATAAAAGTCGCCACACAGGCTTGCTACATAGGCTCATGTCACACAGTATATGATATGCAAATGTATGAATGGAATCAATATGAAAATCATTCATATTTGTACATAGTACAGCTCACATAGAGCAGATCATATCCACACAAGTTCATATTATCATGCTTTCTTTAATATCATTCATAACACACAGTAAGAACAAAGAAAGCATATCAATATCGCATAATAATCATATACCACACAGGTACAATATCACATTATCTCAATTAAAACATACCATATAGGTATCATGTCAACTATATGTCAACATTTAACAAACATATCATTTTCAATATCAAAACTCATCCAATTCGACTTATCATCAATCCATTCATTCAATTTACTTTCAATCTGATTCGTCTAACTCGAGCAATCTCAGCAATTCATTATAGGCCAAATATCATTACTTATAAAGAAGCCTAATTAAAGTAATTTACGAATCAGTTTAGTAAGCGTAAGAACACTTACCTCGAAACAAGCAAAATCAACTAAGCTAACAGAACTCAAAACCCACTCTAAAACCCGTCAAGATCCTCCTGTATGTAAATAACAACATACAAGGAATTTAACTAAGCATTCATTCATTCATTCAAGAATTAAAACAAGTATTATCAACTTTAAGTCAACCATTTGTAAACCTTACTAAACCTTAGGTTTTTCACTATTTTCCAACAACTTTCCTTCTTCAATTCCTTCCTAACACATAAATACATACAATACAAGTCTCTTACACTTTGTTCTATCATTTCCAGCAATAAAACATCAATTCAATTCAGCAAACTTCAATCCATAAATCTTACATCAACCTTAAGTAAACCATACCACTTTAGAGAAAAACATCGTAACTTATATTTTTTTCGTGTCAACCTTATATCGACCTTTATGTATTAACGTTTAAACATTTATGAATCATAATTTACGATGAAAAATTTCCGGAATGTTACAGAAAATTTTAGTGGCAATGAAGAAAAAAAAATAATAGCCAAAATTTAGAGAAAAAAATGAGAGGGAAAATTTTAAAAGATTAAGAAGAGGAGGAGGAGAGAGAAAGTGCAGAATTTCTTTCTCCCACCTCCCCTCTTCCTGTTCTCTCCCTTCTCTCTACACTCCCTCTCTTTCTAAAGTCCATTTCTCTCTCAATATCCTCCTAAACGAGTAAAAATCGTGTTGCATGTAGGTGTAGGTGACTCAAATCTTCAAGAATCAATGAATGGAGGTAAGTATTCTTAAATTGGATGATAAAAATTCAGTTTTGGTGAATTTCACGTCCGTGATTTTTCTCAAACTTTGGAACCTTATATCTGGAGCTATAGGTGTCGGTTTAGGATGATTCAAGTTAGGTTTTGAAGCTTGACATGCTCTCTACAAAGTTCTATAAATTTTAGGGTGGAACCAGCTGAATAAGGGATTCGAAAATAGAGGCAAAGGGGCTGAATAGATACATTTTTATGAGTTTTGGTAAGGATATGGATTTTTTTTGTTTTGAATGGTTAGGTCTAAAATAATGTTAGATTAAGTTGCAATAGAGTAAATGAAACTTTTTTGGAGCATATTTTGATTAAAAACTTGATTGCATGTTGGATATAGTGGATTTGGATGTTAAAAATCGTTTTTGGTGTACTCATTTGTGGGTTTTCTCCAACTTTTGAAACTCATAACTGGAGCTAGAGATGTCTGTTTGATGTGATTAAAATTGCATTTTGAAGCTTTCCATGCCCTTTATAATGTTGTATAAAGTTTTTGGTAAAATCAGTTGAGTAAGACGTTTTAAAATTGGGATAAATAGGGCTGGACAGACATGATTTTCTGAATTTTGGTAATGAAATGAATTTTCGTTTTGAATGATTAGGCATGAAATAAAATTAGATTAAGTTAAAATATAACAAATGAAACTTGTTAGGAGCAGTAGTTGTTTAAGAATGTGATTGAATTTTAAATATAATGGATTTACATGTTGGAAGATATGATTAGTTTAAAAGAAATTTGGGTAATTTAAAGAGTTTGATGAAAGTGTGTTGGTGTAGGGCATTTGAATAGTGAAAACTCTTAAGGAAAATGTCGGCGGAGTTGCAGAACGCCAGAGACAAGGTAAGTGTGCAGTTACGCACTTACCTAGCTATAAATAGTCTATTTACAATGCTTAATTATTTGGCTAATATGTGTGAAATTGTGTGTATGTGTGAATTGTTTATGTTGTGCTGATAAATTATTTTTTTGTTCGCTCGTGTTAATATTGATGTTATTTGAATAAGATAATATATGTTGGTTGTGAAATATGATATGTGTCATGGTTATGCAATTGTCTTGGTGATGTTCGTGTTGGAATTTAATTTTATTTTGATGA
Organism: Breynia disticha f. nivosa; assembly: GCA_948193385.1. NCBI lineage: Eukaryota > Viridiplantae > Streptophyta > Magnoliopsida > Malpighiales > Phyllanthaceae > Breynia > Breynia disticha. Next base: position 10,875 of record CANYCX015707785.1, read on the forward strand.
ATTATTTTTGCTATGCTAATGTGTAAATTGAGAAGTTGAGAAGTGGTATGTTATGTTGATGAATTGGTTTTGGTATGCTTATGTTGAGTGTTTGATGAATTACTTGGGCAAGGGAAGAGTTGTGAGAAATGTGTTGGAATTTAATTTTGTGGAAGGCTTATTTTGTTTCATTTTATAGTATTGTTGAGGAAAATGTTATTATTGTGAAGTTAAGGAAAATTGTTGAAATACTTATATAAATTTGGTATCATCACATTCTTCATGTTTGGTATGTGTTTGTGAGGCTTGAAAAGATTAAGATGGGATGAGTGGGAGCTTAAGGCCCAGTGAGAAAATGAAAAAGAGCTTAAGGCTCAAATAAATATGGAAGGCTCAATGTGTAAAGGAGCTTAAGGCTCATAGGTGGCCATTAGAGGAGCTTAAGGCTCATAGGATGGAGCTTAAGGCTCAAGTAAAAACTAGAGCTTAAGGCTCAATAGGAAATGGAGCTTAAGGCTCAATAAGAGGAATGTCCATGGACTTGATTGATTCGGCCAGGGTGTGAGATTAAAAGAGAAAGAGTCGGGTTGTGAGCGAGTCTCATTTTCATTGTCATATTGCATACACATCATTTATTATAAGTTTTGTTTAGATTGTGTTGGAAATTTAATGGAATTTACTTTTAGGTTATTGGAATTATTTGTTCATCTTTTAGTGGATAAATAATGTAAATTTTGTTTTCTATGTTAAAGTAGTTGATTAAATTGTTGTTATGTTCATATGTTGGTAGTATAAATTGTTGTGAGACTTATGTTGAATATACGATGTTGGTTGAGTTACTTGCTTCTATTTTTTTGAAATAGATTTATAAAGTGGCTTAAGATGGAACTTGTAAGGACGTTTCTTTAATTAATATCATAATGACATATGCCTATGAATTTTCCTTAGGATATTTTAGTCAAGAAAGATATTATATTTTAATTGTTGGGTTAGTTTCTAACTAAGACCGGAATTGTATATGTATGCATGAAATGTATGAATTTGACATTTGTAGTTAGACTATAGATAGTTAGGTAAGTGTGATGCCTCGCACTTATTGAGATTTATCAAATCTCACCATTTCTTTTTTGTTGTGATTGCAGAGCAGTGAGGTGATTGACTTGTTGATTTTTGTTTGGGGTTGTCCTAGTTATACCCCTATTTTGAAAGGTGTGCATATGACCTTTTTGGTTAGTTGGCATGGGAGATCCATCATTTTTAGGAACATGTTATTGAATGTTTAATGTTGGGATTCATTTTGCGCACTCTTATTATTATTATTTTTTTTTTGTTTGTTTTGTTGACAATTTAGGTGAGGTGATATTTGGTTAAATATGTCCATGTTAAAACCAATTGATGTTTGAGATGATGACTATGATTATATGTTTCTATTATTATAATTATGTGTTTTTATTATGATTGAAAATATGGAAAATGTTAAGGAGCGCCACAGGCGTGCTCAATAGCTTTCCCAGTTGACACGCCGTGCTAAATTAAACATAAGTTGTGCTCACTAAACACAAACCCAGGTAACACGATCGTGCTACCCTAGAGCACGGGGGCGTGCTCATACACAATCCCAGAATGGTCCAGTAGCACGGGGCTTGCTGGTCAGCATGTGGTCATGCAGAGCTACTGTTTTGGTACTTTATAATTCTGATGTTAACTCAAATCTCAGTAAACAAGTTCTGTATAGGTATAAACCTATCCAACATCAATTATACACCACATAAACAATATATATACTCATCAAACACATAATCACACTTGTTTGCACAATAATAAGGTCAAGTACCAAACATATGAATTCATCATATATACAATAGCAAACATAATCAATTAGCAACACAATGCTCATATGAATGCCATAATCTCGTGTATGCAAATGTCATGTACACATATATGTGAATGCTCGGGGCTTACATCCATCGACGTCTCACCAGCATCGTGAGTCTCACGCAGCATCGTACGTCTCATACGACATCGAGCGTCTCACTCAGCATCGTGATAAATCACAGAATCATCAAGAGTCTCTCAACTGACATGTCAGGAATCTCTCAATTGACAGGAGCACGTCTCACGCTAGAATCCCTATAGCTCACACACAACATGCAACACAATGAATGATAATATGCATTCAACATGCTATAAAATCAATGTCAAATGTATGCCCAAATCAAGCAAGTCTCATGCTCAATATATATGCCAAGCAAGTCTCATGCTAATATGTCAACCAAATGTCAACAATATGTTAATAGGCATATAAAACACAAAGAGCATACCAATCGCAAACACAAGCAATACTCATATTATCACAAGCTAGAACACACATCAAGCTAATTATGTTTCACGCAAATATAAATATGAGTATTTAATTCTCTTTTAAAGTTTTTAAGCTTTAAATCTTTTATCTCTTTTCTTTTAAGTATTAAAATACTTAGTTAAGGAATTCACTTACAAAACAACTAAATACTTGTAAGCATAAAGGTCGTAAGTGGAAACCACTTACCTCGAAATACGTGCAACTAAGCACCGCCTCGTCGTTAGCTCACTGACTCAAATTCTCGGCTTAAGATCGTTTAGCTCCTCCTAAACAATCAAACTATCCGTAATCAATCATTCAATCCCTCTCTTTCAATCCTAAAGCATCAATCAACACTTATTCAAATTCCAACAACATTCTAGCAACATTTCAACAACTCAACAACTCTCAATCCCACTCAATAGTAAGGTTACACGTTAAGTTCAACTTAGAACTAAGCCAAGAACACATGAGAACACTTACCTTCACACTTGGGATTGATTCTTGTCAAGAATTAATGTTTTCTTACTTTGAGCACGTGGCTAGATAAATTTAGGGCTTCAGAAACTAGCTGCTAGCTTTCTCTCACTCTATTTCGAATGAAATGAATCATTCGACACTGTTCTATTCAAATCGAGTCAACACGGTCTCGAGCACGAGTCGTGCCTCACGTCGTATCGTGAAATCTCAGCACGAGTTTCTGTTCTGTCGTGCAAGAGATCATTCTGAAATAAATCAACACGAGGACGTGCTGATTTTTCCAAGATGAGCACGAGGTCGTGCTAATCATCCTCCCATGAGCACGCCGTGCTCATGGTCGTGCTGTGTGCTGATTTTCAAAATGTTTCCTAAATTGATCCGATTTGATCTGAATAAATGCAGTTTTTTTTTATTTTAAATTTTACAATTTCCAGGACGTTACACCCACTCTCTTAATAATCTCGTATGGTTCGATATACCTAAGACTCAACTTCCCACGTTTTCCTAATCGAATAACACCTCTCCAGGGTGAAACTTACAAGAAAACTCTAGCACCGACTGCATACTCAATCTCTCAGTGATGTCGATCGTAATATCTCTTCTGACAATCCTGAGCCGCTTGCATACATCATTTAACAACATTCACTTTATCCAGGGGTTGCTGAACTAACTCTGGTCTCTCAATCTGTCGTAAACCCTCAACATCTCAATAAACTGGACTCCTGCACCGTCTGTCATTTAATGCCTCGTATGGTACCATCCCGATACTAGAATGATAACTATTATTATATACAAACTCAACTAAAGGTAAATGATCGTCCCAATTACCTCCAAACTCCAGAGTACATACTGTCAACATATCCTCTACTTTCTGAATCGTTCTCTCTGACTGACCATCAGTTTGTGGATGGAAAGTAGTGCTAAACCTCAAATGAGTACCCATCGCATCCTGTAAACTCTGCTAGAATCACTATGTAAACATAGGATCATGATCAGGCACAATCAAAGTAGGAACACCTTGTAACCTGATAATCTCGGCAACATACAACCCAGTAAGCCTATCCAACGTATCCTCCTATCAGATAGCTAAGAAATGAGCTGATTTCGTCAGTCTGTCAACAATAACCTAGATAGCATCATGACGTCAAAATGTCCTCTGTAAACCGATAATAAAATCCATGGTGATTTTCTCCCATTTCCATTCCATAATCTCAAGTGGTCTCAATTTTCCTACTGGTGCTTGATGTTCTGCCGTAATCTGATGCAAGGAAGACATCTCGCAACAAACTCAGCTATATCCATCTTCATATGTACCCACCAATACAACTCTCTCATATCCCAGTACATCTTAGTACTTCCAGGATGAACTGAAAAAGGTGATGAATGTGATTCTATCATCAACTCATTCTTCAACTCTGAAATATCAGGAACATACAATTTATCCCAATAATACAATACACCATTATCATCAAGTCAGTGTAAAGTAGTTACCTTTTATTGCTTAACTTTCTTCTTGATTTGTATCGGATAATCATCTTCTTTCTAATGCTCAGCAATCAACTCTCGCATCTGAGGTTGAACTCTAATGTTGGCAAACATCTAATCCTTAATCAAATCCAACTGCACCCGCATCTCTCGCAAAGAAAACAACGACTCTACCCTATAAATAACTAAATCATCATCCCCTTTTTCTTTCCTTCTTAAGGCATTAGTAACTACATTTTCCTTTCCAATATGATACTTAATTGTGAAGTCGTAATCTTTCAACAACTCTATCCATTGCCTCTGTCAAAGGTTCAGCTCTCGCTGTGTTATAAAATACTTGAGACTCTTATGATCAGTGAAGATGTGAAAAGTCTCCCCACATAAGTAATGACGCCAAACCATCAGGGCATGAATGATCGCAACTAACTCTAGTTTGTGTGTTGGGTAGTTAGTCTCATGCAGTCTCAACTAACGTGAAGTATATACAATAACTCCACCTTGCTGCATCAATACTCCACCTAACCCAGCTCTATATGCATCTGTATACACAAAAAATCCACCTTCCTGAGAAGGTAACATCAGAATCGGAGCTTTAACCAACCTCTTCTTCAACTCGTGAAAATTTTCTTCGCATTTGTTATTCCAGACAAACGGGGTATTCTTTTTTAACAAAGATGTCATAGGTTTAGCTATCTTGGAAAAATCCTCGATAAATTTACAATAATAACCAGCTAAACCCAAAAAACTCCGTACCTTAGTTACATTCTTAGGAGCTTTCCACTCCTGAATTGCCTTTATCTTGCTAGGATCCGGTTTCACTCCCTCTGCTGAGATTACGCTTCCTAGAAAGATAACCTCAGACATCCAGAACTCGCATTTGCTGAACTTAGCATACAACTCTTTTTTTTTCAGCAACTCCAACACGAAACTAAGGTGTCTCTAATGCTCGTCTCAATCTCTCAAATACAGCAGAACATCATCAATAAACATAACCACAAAATGATCTAAATAAGGCTAAAATACCTTATTCATCAGTGCCATAAATATAGTTGGTGCATTCATCAACCCGAATGGCATAACAATAAACTCAAAATGCCTGTATCGAGTCTTGAAAGCTATCTTCTCAATCGAACTATCCTCAACTCTCAGCTGCATATAGCCTGACCTCAAGTCAATTTTATAGAACACTGGAGCTCTCTGTAGGTGATCAACCAAATCATCTATCCATGGCAACATATACTTGTTTTTCACAGTCACCTTGTTTAGTTGACGATAGTCGATACACAATCGCATACTACTGACTTTCTTCCATACAAACAACACTGGTGCTCCCCAAGGTGATACACTAGGTCTTATGAAACCTTTCTCTAATAACTCCTCCAGTTGTCATTTCAACTCCTATAACTCAATAGCTGGCATCCTATAACGTGCAATAGATACTGGAGCTGCTCTTAGTAAGGTTTCAATCTTGAAATCAGTCTCTCATTATGGTGGCAATCCCAGTAACTCATTAGGAAATACCTTAGGATACTCACATACAATCTCCACATCTCGTACCTCTAACTTAGGTTGATTCAGATCAATCAGTGAAGAAAGATAGGCATCACAACCCTATCTAATCAACCTCGCAACAATCACTGCTGAAACCAGTCAAGAAGGAATAGTCCTCCTTTTGCCTAGTAACAATACTCGTCTCTCACCATCAACCTCAATCACAAATTCTTTCGAATAGCAGTCGACCATAACTCTCGATTATAACCAATCCATCCGTAAAATAATCCCAAACTCCGCCATCCTCCAAACAATCAAATTGGCAAAATAAGTTGACTCACCAATATTTAACTCACAATGCCATAAAATATGTCTGACTAACATAGTACCACCAATAGGCATCAATACAGAAATAATATAACTCAGACGCTCTATACTACCTCCAATGGTCTACCACTAACTCACTCACAAAAGAGCACGTAAATTCTGGATCAATTAGTACAAAGGTAGTATGTGAAAAGATGGAAATAGTACCAGTAATCACATCTGGATCCTCTGTAGCCTTATCTCTAGTCATAGCATAAACTCGGGCCTGTGGTGATGACCCTGATGGTGCTGCTGCTCTTGTAGATCCACCTTCTTTATCTGTACCAACTGCTCCACCTCCGGTAGCTGATCATCCTCTAAAAGTGGAACCAGAACCTCATCCTCCTCTACCTCTACCAGTTCTAGTCGATGTTGTAGTCCTGGCCTCACGAACACTACTTTATCTCGGAACACATCCCCCTTGAGACTCTTGTCTCTATGGACAGTCTTTGGCAAAATGTCCCAACTAACGATATGTATACAACATCGATCATCTCTGTCAATAACTGTAGCTGTACCTCGACCTTGAGGAATAGGAGGCCTGGTGGAATAACCTTTACCACCTCTAGCTCCTCTCCCAGACTGTCTACTACCACTACCACCTGTCTCTCTGTGTGGCCTGAAATCTGTCTCCTTCTTTTTGTGATGTTGAGAACTAAAACTACCTGAGACTCTATATCACTTTCCTTTAGATTTATCACCCTTTGCCTCTAACTCCTCATCCCTGATAGCTGTCTTAAGTAACATCTCATATGTCGGAGGTTTCATTGCAATCCTATGATGAATGACATACCTCAGACCTTGCTCAAAGCTGTCTCTCCTCTTCCTGTAGGTATCGACATCCTCTGGAGCATAGTGAGACAATCTGGTAAACTCTGCCTCGTACTCAACCATTGTCATTTCCTTCTATTTTAACTCTAAGAATTCGATCTTCTTCTTTGTTTGATAATGTGGAAGAGTGTATTTATTAGTAAATCTCTTCAGAAAATCATCCCAAGTCAACATTGGAGGATCTCTCTAACTATCTGGAATTGATTCCCACCAATTCTAGGCTGCTTTCTAAAGAATAGAAGTAGTATACCTCAATTTTTTTTCTGGCGTACATCTCATACGCGTCAGATTCCTCTTCGTATGTCTCAACCAGTGATCAGCCTCAGCTGGATCAGTGGTACCCTCAAATGTCTTCGCTCCATATTTTCTAACTTTAGAAAATTTTTTATCGATTTTTAGGTTTGTCTGACTCCCTGAACCTCTACCCTGATATCTCATCATCTTCTGCATTATCTCCCAGAATGGAGCATATACAGGATCATACAGAGGTATGGCATAACAGTCTGTGCTGCTGGCTGTGTCATAGGCTACTCTAGAGGTACTGGGACTGAACACTGTCCCTCAACTAAATCGCTGGACTCTGGAGTGTGATCAGGCGATACATCATCTATAGGCTCCATCTGTTATAAAAATCATAAGTTTAAAAATCATTTTATACTTTGAAATCACGCAAAAATATAAAATCATTGGCACAGTCTGCAGAGAATTTACTCCCTGCTCTGATACCACTAAATGTGGAAGTCAAATTTAAAACCAATTTTCCCTAATAAACAATATAAATAAAGAAAAGATGTTGAAAATCAAATCATTAAATCGAGCAGAGAGAAAATTTATACACACTATTTATACAAATCTTGGCCCAATCCTGTTTAGTTTTTAAAATAAAACACAAGCGGAAGCAAATTTTTTGAAAACATTCAAACACAAGTTTTGCGTGTATATACATATCTGTACAACATATGTACAAGAAAAAAATAATAAAGAACTCTGGAGTCGGACCTCAGACGTAAATTGCAAGCTGAACTTTGATCACCGTTGTCTCTATCCAAAAGCAGCTACCTACGATATGCACATCATTTAAAGAAACACAGGGGTGAGTATGAAACATACTCAGTAAGTAATCTTAGCTTTATTCAGATAAAATGATGTGCAGGAAAAAAATGTAAATCAGCACGAGGACGTGCTTAACTCCTTTCTCCTATGGCACCAGACTATGCTAGTACAAACATAATCATTCAATTCACACAGAATTCTAACCACACAGGTTTGTACTCTTAATTCAGTACACAACAACATTTAGATCGTACAGATTAAATCAACATCCACACAGGATAGCACACAACAATTAAAAACCACATAGGTTCAATTATCCACATAGGATTTATCACACAGATTATATTTACTTGAACAATCATCCACACAGGATTAATCATATCGATCATAATCACACAGATCATATTCACACAGAATTCAATTCATAACTTAATACATATACAAATGCAAATGTATGATATGACAATGCTAATGCAATTCCACACAGGATGACCCTAGGTATATGTCCTCTCTTCCACACAGAAGAGAATACAATAGAATACCTCTGTACCATACAGGAGAGATTTCGGACCGCACACAGCTCAGTCCAGGATAACATACAACACGCCTTTTATCCACACAAGAAAGTCGATACAGGAATACTATTACCACACAGTCTCTTGTCCCACAGAAACTTATGTAAATGTATGAATGACATTCGTAATAGCTCATAGCACAGGAATGCCATTTGTATCAATACATCTCATATAGTACAAACACAACTCACAAAAAACATATAATATCCACACAGGATCATATTTATCATGCTTTCTGTTATTTCATTCATAGCTCCAAGTAATAGAACAAAGAAAGCATGTTTACATCTCATACAAAATACATTTTGTATACAAACATACCACACAGGTATAAGTATCATCATATCCATAACAACTCTATGTCAACATCTATTTAAGCAAAACAATACATGCTTTTCAACAACCAGCTAATAATCAACCATATCTCAATTATATATCCATGTAAACAAACATATGTTGACTCACAATCAACCGTTAGTCATGCATAAATCAACCATAAGCATACCATTTTCAACTTGATTCATCTAATTCTAGCAATCTCAAAACACAACATTATAGGCCAACTATGTATAATCTTACGAATAAATTTAGTAAGCGTAAGAACACTTATACGTAAGCTTAGAATACTTACCTGAAACTATGAGCAAAATCAACACTCTAAACCCTGTTTTAAACTCCGCTGAACTGTCGTGCAGATCCTCCTGTACGTAATTAATCATATACAAAGAATCTTTCAACTTCCTAACACATATATACTAGTATTTCCATCATCAATTAAATTCAAACCTTAATTAAAACCCTTAATTTACAAAAAAATGTCGAATGAAAATGAGTTTACCTTGTTGAAATCTAGATAGAAACTTTAAAACTCGTCTAGGTTACGTTCTTGTATGAAATCTATGAGTTTCTAGGTATAAAATTCAAGTTTTTTGGTGTTAGAAAGGTTTAGAAATATTTTTGGAAGGGTTTTGGATGAGAGAAATCAAAACTTATGTTTTATCTCTCTCTTTTCATTCAAAACACGTCAATTTATAAAGTTTTGTTGGTTAGAATGGTTTTTAGAACGACCTAGCAAATCGTTTTCGTGGTTGTTTCACCTATACACAAAAACACATTTTTGAGTCTGAAATTTTGTGGAGAACGGCAATTGGAACGACCTCTGGGCGTTCTGGTGGTGGGTCTCTCTTAAATTTCTGCACAAATTGCATTCCGGCAGCAATTGAGAATAGATACAGCAACGGTTTTCCATGGTCATTTCTAAGGATGTTTCAAGCCATTTTTCAGCATTTCCTTAAGGGTTTCCCATCAACATTCTATCAACGTTTGATCAACCTTCATAACTTAAGGTTTACACATTGCTTTTGCTTAATTTTTCATACGAGAAATTTTCCAAATCTTACAAATACTATGAGAAAAGAAAATGTATGCAAAACTGAGAAAGTGTGAGCTTTAGTTGGATCACGTATTTATCTTGGGATATGTGATATCTGGATAGGGAATATTGGTAGATCCAAAGAAGATTGAAGCAGTAGTGAATTAGGAACCTCCTAAGATAGTTATAGAGGTATGCACTTTCCTGGGTATGGCAGGATATTATCGTAGATTTGTACAGGGTTCTTGATTATAGCTGCACCGTTGCCACGATTATTGAGAAATAATTTTTTATCCAGTGGAATGAACAATGTCAGTAAAGTTTTAATGAGTTGAAATATCGATTGACCACAGATCCACTCCTTGCGATTCCTTCAAGTACAAAAGGATTCGTCATTTACAGTGATGCTTCATATCAACGACTTAGATGCATATTGATGCAAAATAGGAAAGCAGTAGCATATGCCTCTAGACAACTCTGACCATATGAAACCAATTATCCAGTTCATGATTTAGAGCTTACAGTAGTAGTGTTTGCTCTAAAGATCTAGAGACATTATCTATATAGTGAGACATTTCAGATTTTTACATATCATAAAAGTCTGAAATACTTGATGACCCAGAAAGAACTTAATATGCGAAATAGAAGATGGTTAGAGTTATTGAAAGACTATGATTGAACGATTGAATGCCATCCCAGAGAAACGAATGTGGTTATTGATGCACTTAGTAGAAAATTAAGTGTTGCTATATGTAGCTTACAATTAACACGTAAGAATTGAGAAAAACAGTAGACCAACACGAGTTGGAGCACGTCCCTTGCTCATTTGTACAAACAAGCACGACCTCATGCTCAAATATAGAAAATCAACACATCCCATGTTGAATTTATTACAGAATGAGATTGTGCACGACTAAATACGAATGCGTGCTGAGAAAAGCACGTCACGACCAAGTAGCACGACCCGTGCTCAGGTCGTGTTGATTGGGAATGTATCGAGTATTCTGTTATGATTTGGTTCATTCAAAAAATAGAAAATTGAAGATAGTAGCTCAGTTGGGAACCCTAATTTCACGTCCAGCAGCATTGAGAAGCAAGAAAACATTTCAAACTTGCACAAATCAAGTGGAAAAGTAAGCCAAGGTAGGTTTCAATGTTCTTTGTGCCTGTTGAGTTAAATTTCAGTGTTGGCAGGATTAATATGAATGATTTAAAGGTTTCTATAGTAGTTGGAAATGAGTGAAGATATACTCTTGAGTATAGGTTATAGTTTAAATATGAATTGGACCAAAAGTGAATGATTGAAGTTAGTTAGTTAGTGAGTAAGATTGTAATAAGCATGATGAAGTTTGTACAACTTGGTTATAAGGCTAAATTCAATATATTGAGTATGGGTAAAGTGAATTTACGGCCTTATGATGTTGTTGTACAGGAGGAGGATCTGTACGATGATTGGATCGAGGTTAGCGCCCGACGTCGACTTTGTGAATTGGTCGAGGCAAGGGCTTACGTTAAATTGTAAGGGGGTTAGTGTTATGATTGTGATAATGATGTTAGGATCATATATATATATATATATATATATATATTTTCTGTGTGAATAAATGATCCTATGTGGATAATTCTACTGTGTACCTTTTGATATGCTTATTGTATATACATTCATATATGTTTCATAAACATATGTATGATATTCTTTCCTGTGTGGATAAAAAGGCATTGGTGTGTGCTGTCTTGGATTTACTGTGTGCTATCCGAACTTGCGAGCTTTGTGCTCAGAGCTGTGTGCTTAGGCTATATGGCGTTGCTCTGCTGTGTGCTATAGAGGATTTCCACTGCTGTGTTCTATGGTGGACAATAACCCGGGGACATCCTATGTGGATTTGCATAAGCATTGCACTCATTTGCACTCATATGAATATTTGCGTGATATTGATAACCTATGTGGAGCTCAAATTTAAAACTCAAATATCCCCAAATTTGCGCGCAATTTAAAATAATATAAGAATGAAGATAGAAAAGATAAACTCATATACATAGATATACCCTGATCTTAGGCACAAATTCATTTATACAAAATACACACACAAAAACCAGCAGAAGCAAAATACCATATATACATATATGTTCAAGTCTGTACAAAACAAAAGCTAAATAAAACACTAAAGCCAGACCTCGTAAAGAATCTCGATATGCCTCTGATCAACAGCTCACCAGTCCAAATGCAGCTACCTATGATCTGCACCACAATTTAACATTCAAACAAGTGAGTATTCACAAATTCTCAGTAAGTGGAAATCAGAATATTGAATAAATGAAGTGTAGGGGAATATCATGAGATCGTGCTGGATGAACACGAGGGCGTGCTCAACAGCTATCCCGTAGGCACGTCAAGTAAAAACAAACATGAGCTGTGTTCATATAACACAAACCTAGGTAACACGATTGTGCTACCTTAGAGCAGAAGGGCATGCTTATAACAATCCTAGAATGGCCCAGCAGCATGGGGCGTGCTGGTCAGCACGTGGTCGTTCTGAGCTACTATTTTGGTACATTGCATTCTGTTTTCATCATATTTCTCAGCAAACAAGTTTCATGGATTAATATGCAAGTACAACATATAACACATACTATAAAAACAGTGTTTCAACACTCCACACACTCTTGTTTACATCAATCACAAAGCAAGTACCAAAACATGCCAAACATACTATATATGAAGTCTCATCATATATTCAACAGCATACATATCCAAATAGCAACACGGATGACGCTAAAATGTATGCAATGAATCATGTGTATGCAAATGAATCTCAAACACACACATATGCAAATGCCTATGGCTTACATCTTCGGCGTCTCACCGGCATCGAGCGTCTCACTCAGCATCGTGAACTTATCACGGTATCATCAAGAATCTCTCAACCGACACGTCAGAAGTCTCTCAACTGACATCGTGCCTTAGGAATCTTTCAACCGAACATCGGGAATCTCTTAACCGATTATCATATAATCTCTATAGGCCCAACCTACTATAGTAGCCAAGTGTCACACAAATCATGCAACATAATGAATGAATATATCAATTCAAATGGCCATAAATCAACTCACAAGTATGCTCCATAATCAAGCAAGTCTCATGCTTAATATATTCATGCAAAAGCAAGTCACATGCTAACATGTTAACCATAATTCAACAGTATGTCAATCAGGCATATAATCAAATAGAGCATAACAACACAATCTCAATAAATACTCATATCAATACAAGCTAGAAATCACATCAAGCTAGTTATGTTTCACACAAACATAATATATATATGAGTATATTAATTCTCTTTTTAAAGCTTTTAAGCTTTATGTCTTTTAACTCTTTTTCCTTTAAGTATAATGATGCTTAACTAAGGAAATCACTTATGAAATTACTAGATGCTTATAAGTATAAAGGTCGTAAGTGAGAACCACTTACCTCGGAATTCGTGCAACTAAGCACCACTTCCATTGTAGCTCGCCAACTCAATTTTTTGGCCTAAGATCGTTTAGCTCCTCCTAAACAATCAAACCATCAGTAAATCCCTCATTCAATCCCTTAATTTCATTCCTAAAACATCAATCCACTTCTAATCATATTCTAACAATATTCCAACAACTAAATAACCCATCAAACTCTGAATTCAATAAGTTTTCAGCAAGCTTACATAATCACAGCTATCCAAAAGCAAGTATATAAGCTTACCTTCACACTTGGGATTGATTCTGACAAGAAATGGTGTTAATTCGATCCAAACACGTTGCTGAACAGAGTTTAAGGTTTTCTAAGTTGACATGTCTGCTTAGTTCTCTCTTTTGAAGCAAATGGAAAGCAGAATCGATCAAGTCAGTTTAGTTCTGATGAACATGACCTTGAGCATGGGTCGTGCCATTTGGTCGTGCCGTACTTTTCTTATCACGAGTTCCTGTTCTGTCGTGCACGGTATTGTTCTGCATTTAATTCAACACGAAGATGTACTGATTTTTTAGAATGAGCACGGGGTTATGCCAATCATCCCTCATGAGCACGAGGCGTGCTCATGGTCATGCTGTCTGCTAATTTTCCAAATGTTTCCTAAATTGACCTGATTTGATCTGAATAAATGCGGCTTTTGTTTTATTTTAAATCTTACAATTTCCAGGACGTTTCACTAAAACCCTTAGGTTCCATACATACATAAACATACATATATATAGTTTAAAGCTTTGCATTCATAATTTATGTTAAATTACACATTATTTTTTATTATAGTTATTAAAAAAATAAGTGAGAATCTCACATTAGAGAGTTGTGAGTATAAAAAAGATTTATAAGTATTGTACACTTATAACTCAATATCTTAAGGTTTTGCGTAAAGATGTAGTACAATTCCACTCGTGTCCTTATTGTCTAGTGTTCTATAATTCTGCTAGACTCACGCTTGTGAGAGATTTCCCAAGGTTCCTTGGGTTCAACAAGTGTTATCAGAGCTGATGGTTCGACTTGGGCATGGATAAGGTCGATTGGTATGGTGGTGGTTCTGGAATAGTGCGATAATGTGGTGAAGAGCTAGATTATTCAGTTGTAAGTGTAAGCATCCTAAAATGCTTGTATACAAAAGAGTGGAAACTTGAAAAAAAACTCTCAGTTTAAGTGTCCTTTTTGTTAGTGTTTTACAATTTTACTAGGCTCACGCTTGTGTTTGATCTCCCCAAAGCTCTCTAAATCTAACAATACCTAAATTATAACAATAGCGGCAAACTATCATAATAACTTCACAAACAAAGAGCAAGTTTTAAATTTTGTTTGCATCGTTGCGTAAATCCTCAATGTTGCTCCTACGAGAAAAAAAATTGGGTTGGCTACAACATTAGGGGTGACAATTCTCGATACGACCCGGTTAACCGACTTGACACGACCCGTAATTAAGTGGGTTTGGGTTAAGCATAAATGGGTTCGATTCATAAATGGGTCAACCCGTTTATGACACGACAAAAAAACAGGTTAAACGGATTCAACCCGTTTATGACCTGTGTGACCCATTTGAAATAAAATAACTTAAATAGATCACTCATTAATAATACAACTCATTTAATACTCATTTATAAGTCTTAACAAAAATATTATCCATACTAAATGTTAATTAATAATTATGTTGTATTTTTATATATGTTACTTTTATTTACAAAATGAATATTATAAATGAATATTTATTATTGTTATTGATATTATAATATTAATGTGTAATTATTTGTATATTACAAAATGTTAGGGAGTTAAACGGGTTAATTGAATCAAACAGGTTAAGTAGGTTAATGGATTATACGTGACCTGTTTATAATAAACGAGTCAACCCGTGTAACCTGTTTATTAAATGGGCCAGGTTCGGATTGAGACTAAATGAGTTCGGGTGATAAATAGGTACCCATTTAAAATTCGAGCGTAAATAGTTGACACGTTTAGACATGACCCAACACGAATTGTCAACCCTATACAAGACACACAAGCTTAATGTTGAGCTCATATTTAGGTTTGTTAACGATCCTTTCGAATCAAGCATTTAAGTGTTCAAAGTCAATGCTTTATTTAAATGATGTGTTGAATTTTTTTACAAACTAGACTCACTTATTATTAATGAGTTATAAACAAATTTTATTGATCCAAAGGTTGTATCTTGAGAAGAGCCCTAAAGTATTTTTGAAAGACTATTCAAAAGAGTTCAGTATTACCAAAAATTTTGAGACTTAAAAGGTGTTAATGAAGAAAATAACTAATGCAAATGATGAATAATCCTTCAAGTTATATCAATGAAAATAAATAAGAAAAATATCGTGAGCTTACACGCTAAGCATAACTTTCACTAGTCATAAGAAGTTCAACAAGATGATTTCAAGTCTTTGAATTACAATAGATTGGAACAACTAAGAGCTAACACTCATCTTCACACGAGATAAATACAAAAATATTAAACTATTTACGGTGATGTAGATCGAATTTTTACTTCTAAATGTCTGCCTTATATCCATTGAGCATGAAATTCCCGAGTAATAAACCACTACCTTCATATTCCTTCTTCGTCAGCAGATATATATTGAGCAACTTATAATCTTATTGTACTACTTTTTTTGCTTGTGGTAATTAGAGAATTTTTGGATGACAACATTATTTAGTTCAAGTGTGCTAATGATTAAATGCACTTCTCACAACTAAATATGTTGATAAAGACCACAAATCCGTGTTGTTGTTTTTAATTTCCTCGTTGGGAAAGGCTTTTCTATAATAAAATTTATAAAAAAGGTTTTACTGCGATGTTTTTCCACTCTGAACGTCCAAAAGACTAATAGTGTAAATGAGTCGAGTTAAGTCGAGCCAAGTACTGAACTACTAAAGGTTGACTTGACATTATTTGTAAATGAACATGAACCAAGCTCAAGCTCGTTACATGCAAAAACCAATGTTCAAACCTATCTCGACTCGTTGGATGAAAGCTTCGATATGTAAGCGAATGAGCTTTTGCTTGTCAAGCTCGTTCAAGATAAATTATAGGCTTTGCTCGTTTAAGTTTGTTGTTAGGCTCGTTCAAACTCGTTTAGCTTTTTTTTTTTTTAACTTCATCAGTGAAAATAAACTATTTATATCCAAATATCATAAATTATAATCTTTACTTAAGAACATCTTAGTATATTGAAACTAAAATGTGATATTTGAGATTTGAGAATCTAAATTTAATATTTGACTATTTGAGAATCAAATATTACATTTTTATTTCAATCTTGTTATCTAAAAAATGTAGTTATAAAATAAATATGTTCATAAACGTATGATCCAAGTATGAGTGTTTAGGCTCATCCCGTTTATTCAAACGAACCTAAAATTTTATTTAAATTCACCTTGTTTATTAACAAACCAAAACATAAACAAACTCTAAAACAAGCCGAACATCAAACTATTCACAAATAACTCGAATCATTTACAAGCCTCTGTAGACATACATTTCCTCCTTTTCTCAATCTACGATCTCAATATTTCATTAATGGTGACCTAAACCATATTTTTGTCCTTATTGGAAGTCTATTGTGAGCTAACTCAACTTAAACCCAAAAACGACAAATAAACGTCTATAAGTTTGGCTGCCAAACTTATTATTTTTTTATGGTTGTCACATTGCCATACCGACCAAATTAAATTGGAAAATTATATATATATATATATATATATATATATATATATATATATATATATATATATATATATTTTTTTTTTTTAATATATATATAAAAAAATATATTTTTTGTCTATATTAAAAAAATAATATTGTTGTGTGTATTTATTTATATATGAGGTATT
>CANYCX015708465.1:0-20135 GCA_948193385.1 Breynia disticha f. nivosa
CAATTTTGCTCAAACATACATATTAGATCACACTTGAATAAAAGATAATATAACAATCAATCCAATCATAAATATACACTAAAACATGCACAAAACACTCATAAATACTCATGAAAAACTGTTGTAAATATATTTTATCAACTGGCAAAAAAATTGTTTTGATTTTAGATGATGTTTGGAAAGTCCAGGAATGAACAAAAGAAGTGGGAATTCCTTCTTTGTTAGGTGGACAAAAATTACTTTTGACGAGTCGTAGTCGTCGAATGTGTGAAAGAATAAAGTGTCTACCAATTGAAGTGACACCTTTTTCTGAACAGGAAGGACTTTATCTTTTTATTCAAGAGTGCAAATATCAAATCAATGATCTTTTGCAATGGGGAGATTTTGTGGGCTCAATTGCGAAAGAATGTGGGGGGTTTACCTCTTGCAATTGTTGTCATTGGTAGAAAAATGAGGGGAGTTAATGAAAAAAAGAAATGAAGAGATACTTTACGAGAGCTTCAAAAATCTTGTGAAGGGAAAAATCCTAAGATTGAGGAGAAAGTTTTAAAAGTATTTGAAGTTTCGTTATGATCACTTGCCTAATATCAGGTATAAAAAATGTTTCTTGTATTGCTCACTGTTTCTTTAAGATCATGAATTTTTAAGGAAGGATTTAATGGAGTACTAGATTGGTGAGGGACTAATAGAAGAGCCACATTCTAGGCAAGTAGACTTAAATAAAAGCAATGTAATTAATTATGGAGAACATGAAGGTCGATATTGGGAAAAGGAGAAGTACTCAAAGATAATGAGTTTGGAATTGGTAAAAACTAAGGATTTTGAAGAATGGAAAGGAAATTTTGGCATGTTTCTCTCAGATGACATTCAGTATTTTGAATTGAAATGCATTGATGCTCGAAGCACGTATTTATTCAGTGTTGAATTTTCTCAACACCTTCATAATGTTCAATACTTAAGCATTGAAAGTTGTGATGAATTGGAAGAGATTATAGGAAGAGAAGAAAAGTTGGTGAACCCAAACAACTACATAAACTATGCCACTATTCTCCTTCCTAACTTGAAGACATTAAGATCATTTGGGCTAGGAAAATTGAGGAGCATATACAAAGAAAAGATGGTGTGTCATTCCCTTGAAATCATTGAGATTGTTAGATGTTATAAGATAGAGAGACTTCCATTTTGAATGGAAAAAGTGGGAATACACAAATCCATACATTAAACTTGAAGGGACAGTATCGAGAAGGTGGTGGGACTCACTCCTGTGGGACGATCATAATACTAAATCAACGTACCAACTCACAAAATTTTTGCGGTGATTCTGAAGATGATGTTGTGGTACGTACTTGTTTGTTTAAAACCTTGGAAATGTTGTTTGCCAGATGTTTGATAGTAGTTCTAACTCAACCTATGTCTTATTTTCATAGGATAATGTTCAATTTTAGGTTTATTGTTTTGTTCAAAGTAAAATATTGGGTGTAATTTTTTTGGTCTAATTCGATGTTTAATGTTTGCATTATAGCTCAATTTAAGGTCTTTAGTTAATAAAAAATATGATAGAATCTCGTTTTTAATAGTAAAATTGATGATTTATAATAAAATAAACCGAATGTTTGCGATGCAGCAATGAACTTTGTCTTTCAACAATGGGGAATGTAAGTGGGGAGCTTTGCACTGCAGCTGCTTTGGGTAATACAAAATATAATTTTGGGCTAGTTATTTTGTAAGACTTTGTGACAAAATAACCTTGCTTTTATTGTTTAAATTCTCTATCCATTTGTTGTTTGTACATTTATGCTCCGTTTATTTGACTAAAAATAATTTTCTTATAAAAATTAATTTTTAAAATTTTATTTTTTAGAATTATATTTTTAATATTTTACTCTCAAATATTTGAAAATATAATGAAAAAAATATAATTTCATATTTTAAATAAAAATGTGATTATACTTAGTAAAAAATAAAGACAAGAAAAATGAATGTATATTAATACAGCCATTAATAGCTGTAATCTCTGTTAAAGATTAAGAAACACTTAACAAATTGAGCTCCACCTAGCCACTACTCTCATTGACTTTTTTTTTTTTAAATCCACTACTCTCATTGACTTGATCAACTAAATTTGCATAAATAAATATCTAATAAGATTTTTTTTTCAAAATATGTTAAAAATAATAATTATGTTTTGTTAATTTTGAAGTTATAATTTTGTCTATTTATTTTTTTATTATCAAATATTGAAATATTAAAAAGTATTTTTTCAAAAAATAAATTTCTCAAAATGAACGAACGACTTGATTTTCCATTCAATTATTATCAATCAAATAAACTGACAGGCAATATCATTTCATTCATGTTGAATGCAGATTTGATTTGATTTGATTTGATTAAACTAAAGAAACTATTGAAAACATTGAATCTGACCACTGTATGAAAGAGAACATAGCAATTATGTCTGCACACTTGTTCAAGAAATCACTTAGCATTTATTCTGCATTGACTTGGCTTGAGCTTCAAGTTTTCAACTTCTATCAACTTTGGTTGCTTCAACCTTCTTCAGGACTCTACTTTGACTTGATCACTGTGGTGCTTCAGGAAGTATTAACAGCAAGTTTTCAGCATCATTGATCCTTATCTTCGATCTTGTTGGTTCCAGAAAATCTCCAAAACTTCACTTCTGTGTTCTTTCTCAATATTGGCCATTATTGCTTCACAGGTACGTCTTCTGTGCTGTTAGGTTATGCTTATTGTCAATTGGTTTGAACATTTTTTTTGTCATGAACTGTTCTAATTGCTAGTTCGTTTTGATATTATTTCTTTTGAGTTCTCAGATCTGTTATTTTTAATTTATTATTATTTTGACTTCTCAGATCTGTCCATTGGTTGATCAATAATTTTAAGGTTTGATAAATTATGGTGTATGATTATCTACTTGAGTCAGGTTAAGAGACCTATATATTCAGATTTTCAAATGGCTTCGTCGTCTTCAGCCTATGATGTATTCTTGAGTTTCAGAGGACCTGACACACGCAACAACTTCACTAGTTTTGCTCAAAAAAAAAAAAACAACTTCACTAGTCATTTACACAAAGCTTTATGTGATAATAATGTCAAGCTTTCATTGATACTAGAATTGACAGAGGAGAGGAGATCACATCATTTCTCGAAGAAATCATGGAAGGCGTGAAGTATCTATTATTGTTTTCTCCTCGGATTACGCCTCCTCCACATATTGCTTGGACGAAATGGTCAAAATCATAGAGTGCAAAGAAACTAAAGCACAAATTGTTTTGCCGATTTTTTCAAAGTGTATCCATCAGAGGAGACTTATAAGGAAGCATTTACAAGACATGAACTGACGTTCAAACAAGAAACGATGGTGGAGAGGTTGATATCATTTTTTTCTCAAGACACTACATTGGGCGACTTTTTGTTTCACATTTACAAGATATGAAGAAATAATCAGTAGAGAAATGAAGGTAGAGAGATGGAGGTCATCTTTTCAAAAGACACTCGAATTAGCTGGTTGGCATATCGTATTGTTGTATCTGTACAACCATTGAAAATACAATACACATTCACGTTACCATTATATGGTATCAGAGCCCCGGACAGTCTTTTCACCAAGCATAGTCCAACAAAACCTTTTTTTTTTCTTACTGCCATGGCAGCGTCATCTTCTGCTATCGTCCCTACTGAAACCCAAACCAGCAACTCAGCCTCGCAATCCATTCCCAACGTCACCATTCCCATTAAACTTACCTCCACCAATTATCTTTTATGGAAAACTCAAATCATTCCTATCCTCCGAGCTCATGATCTCCATTTGCACATTGATGGTTCCTGTACATCTCCACCTCCCACAATTGATGCTTCTCCAAATCCAGCATTCTCTGATTGGCAAAGGAAAGATCAATTGGTACTAAGCTGGATCATTTGTTCCGTTTCGGAAGATTTACTGCCACAAATCGTTGGCGTTGATACTGCTCGCATTGCCTGGACCAAACTCGAAGCTAGTTATGCATCCAGTTCAAAAGCGCAGATTCGTCAACTTAAATCCAGCCTTTTTCATCTTCACCGAGGTAACGACTCCATTTCGGTTTATATGCAGCATGCTAAAACCATTGCAGATCAACTTGCAGCTTTACGAAGCCCTGTTTCAAGCGATGATCTTGTCTCCTTTATCACCGAAGGTCTTGGTGTTGCCTATCGACCTTTTATTCGAGCTTTTGAAGCTCGTCTCACCGACATTACATTTGATGACCTGTACGGCCTCTTACTCAGTGAAGAAGTGCAGCTTGCCCGTGATGATTCCACTTCTTCTCTCAATGCAAGTGCTAACTACAGCCAGCGCAACTCAGCTCGTGATGATTCTGTCTCCTCTCTTGCTCCTCATGCTATCTTTGGTCAGCGAAACTCTCGTGGTGGTCGTTCTACTCGTGGACGTGGCAGGGGCAGATCTTCCTCCACCAGCCGATACTCTAATTCCCAGCCTCTCAACATGTCTATTTCATGCTACAATTGCAAAGGCTTTGGGCATACTTCTCGCCAGTGCCCTTCTGGTAGAGCCTCACTGTCTCCATCCTCTAATATGGCCATGACAACAATAGCACAACAACCTTCTCAAACGTGGGTTGTGGACTCGGGTGCCTCCCATCGTATGACATCGAACCTTGACAATCTAGCAATCCATTCCGAATATGATGGAACTGAGGAAGTCACAATCGGAGATGGTAACCAACTTCCAATTACTCACATTGGTTCTTCTACTTTGTCATTAAATGATTCCAAAATTACTCTGGATGATATTCTTTGTGTTCCGTCTAGCTGTGCAAATTTATTATCTGTTCACTCTTTTACCAAGTCTAACAATGTCTCGTTGGAATTTTTTGCTAATCATTTTTTGGTAAAGGACTTGGTCACAGGGAACGTAATCACTCAAGGGGAGAATAGAGATGGCATCTACTACTTGTCTTTGAGTTCTGCATCGTCTGGTCGAATAAATGCCTTTGCCGCATCAGCTTTCTCTACATGGCATCAACGCTTGGGTCATGCCAATTATCGTACAGTCTGTCGTGTTCTTCGTAGCAATAAGATTTCCTTTTCAATGCCAAAAACACTAAATTTATGTCATGGTTGTAGCATTAGTAAAATTCATAAACTTCCGTTTCCAACCTCTACTTTTCAGGCCTCTGCACCTTTACAGCTTATTTGCAGTGATCTGTGGGGACCTTCCCCTACCACTGCCATTGATGGCATTCGGTACTATGTGTTGTTTTATGACCATTTCACAAAGTTCTGTCGGGTATATTTCATAAAGTACAAATCAGAGTTACTAAATACGTTTATCAAATTTCATCATTATGCTGAACGATTTTTTAACCACAAAGTTTGTGCTTTTCAGTCAGATTGGGGCGGCGAATATCAAGCTTTAACCACTTACTTACAAACTCATGGCATCCATCAACACAACTCTTGCCCTCACACTCCTGAACAAAATGGGTGTGCGGAGCGCAAACACCGTCACCTAGTTGAAACCGCTCTATCCATGCTTCACTCCGCCAATGTTCCCCAAGAATATTGGTGTTTCGCCGTCGATGCTGCAAACCATATTATCAATCGCCTCCCTTCACTGTTAATTGATAATCTGTCCCCTTATGAAAAACTTTATGGCACTGCACCTGATTATCATAATTTACGTGTTTTTGGCACACTTTGTTATCCTTGGTTGCGTCCCTACACGTCCAATAAACTACAACAACGTTCAACGCGCTGTGTTTTTTTGGGTTATAGTAAAATGCACAAAGACTATAGGTGTCTTGATTTAATTACCAAGAAAATCTACATTTCCCGACATGTTCTTTTTGACGAGTCTCTTTTCCCTTTTGCAGGTTCGATGTCCTCCGTTTCGGCACCCCAGTCCACACAACCCCCCGTTCAGCCTGCTGTTTTACCTGGTGCTCTCTTACCCACTGCACAGCCCCAAACGATCGGCTCTACTAGCAAACGACATCATTCAACTTCAGTTCCATTGTCTCCTGATCACTCCACTTCTCCACCGACAGCACAAGTTCCACAGCTGCATGTGCCACCGCCTGCTCCTACTCAACATGGGCTAACTCCTGGCTCACCCCAGCGTGCTCCACGTGCTCCACTTCCTGGCCCTCCAAGTTCCACCGGTCAACAGTCTTTCTCCACTACTAATCCGGCACTTAATCTCTTTGTGGACCTCACATCTTGTGCTCCCTCATCCCAGCTGCATACCAACACTCACACTATGGTTACTCGGTCCAAAACAGGAAATCTGAAGCCTCGTCAATTTGTTTCTGCTTCTTCTATTGATGCAGTTCCAACCAATTATTCTCAAGCTAGCAAGCACGAGCATTGGCGACAAGCTATGGCTGCTGAATATACGACCCTTATTAAAAATGGTACGTGGATATTGGTTCCTCCTTCTATGGCTTCAAATATTGTCGGCAACAAGTGGGTTTTTCGCATTAAACAGCATCTGGATGGATCCATTGCCAGCTATAAAGCACATCTTGTGGCAAAAGGATATCACCAACGCCCAGGTATTGATTACACAGAGACTTATAGTCCAGTCCTAAAGCCTGCTACTATCCGCCTTGTTCTATCTCTTGCTTTCTCTCGTGGCTGGAATATTGAACAATTAGATGTCACTAATGCCTTTTTGCACGAGTCTTTAGCTGAACCAGTTTATATGTCCCAGCCTCCTGGCTTTGTTGATCAAACCAAGCCCGATCATGTCTGCTTACTTCGTAAGTCTCTGTATGGTCTCAAACAGGCGCCCCGTGAATGGTTCTCCTGCCTTCGTTCTGCACTGATTGACTTTGGCTTCACTCCCTCTAGAACCGATCAGTCTCTCTTTATTTTCAACAAGAATGGAGTACATGGTTTTTTCATGGTATATGTAGATGATATCATTCTCACGGGTTCTTCCACTGATTTTATTTCTTCAGTCATATCCTTTTTGCAGAGCAAGTTCGCCATCAAGACACTGGGAAACTTGCGATATTTCCTTGGCATTGAAGCCACGCCACTCCACGATGGACTGCTTCTCACTCAATCGAAATACATTCGAGATTTACTTGCAAAGGCCAACATGACTTCAGCTAAACCAGTCCATACTCCTACAGATCACAGTCTCAAGCCTCCTCAATCAAGTGATCCTCCACCTCCAGATTCTACTGTCTATCGACAGCTAGTTGGTGGTTTACAGTACCTTGGCATTACCAGACCAGACATAGCCTTCGCAGTCAGCCGGGTTGCTCAATTCATGCATGACCCACAACCTCTCCACTGGAAGATGCTAAAGCGCATTCTTCGGTATCTTGTGGCCACTCCAGATTATGGACTTCGGCTCACCAAAACGGCTGCTCATGATCTCAACATCTACTATGATGCTGACCTTGGTGGTTCACCTTTGGATAGAAAATCAACTAGCGGATTTGCCATTTTTCTCGGTGCTAATCTCATCTCATGGAGTTCCCGCAAGCAGCGGGCTGTCTCACGTTCTTCCACAGAGGCCGAATACAGATCTCTTGCAACTGCCACTAGTGAAGCTCAATGGCTGCAATCTTTACTTACTGAACTTGGCTTTCCCCTCCTCACGGCTCCAAAATTATGGTGCGACAATATCGGGGCCACGTATCTTACAGCAAATCCGATTTTTCATACACGATCAAGGCATTTGGAGATAGAGTTTCACTTTTTCAGGGACCTTGTTGCTCAAAGGCGCCTTGATGTTTGCTACATTTCAACAAACGACCAACTTGCAGACGTCCTCACCAAGTCAATTTCCCGTCCACAGTTCCTGCAATTCCGAAGCAAGTTGATGGTCACTTCCCTCCCATCATCTTGAAGGGGAGTAATATGGAGATAATGCTATCCACATTTCAAACTCAAACTCAAAATTGTATTTCATATTTTCCTCAACTGTACTTATCTTCTGTTGCCTATATATTGTTGTATCTGTACAACCATTGAAAATACAATACACATTCACGTTACCATTATATATCGATGATAACAGGTAAATTATTTGTAATAAATTATTTTTTTTGTCAACATTTTATCAAGAATATTGTGGTGAAAACTTTTCTCCTAAGCCTACAATATTGATTACATTTAATGCTTTGCAGAAATGAGGCTATAGTTATTGAAGAAATCACCCGAGATGTCTTGAAGAGATTGAATTGTAAGTTCATTATTTTCTTTACGGCCACATATATAATGTTAGAAAACGTCTTTAAAGATATAAAACGTAATAGAACATTCTCTCTTTGATATCATTCTTAAGGTTCCAAATTAATTACATATCTAGAATCCATTTTCTTGATTTCATTCCCAATATCGAAAAAAATACCATATATAGTGCAATGTCGAATATAAGACAGAAGAATTGATATGTACATCATTAGTTGGTAATATAGCTAAGAACAATTTCCAAAGAATATGGAGATGTTTAATGAACGATAAGATTCCAAGAGTCGGAGTCTATGGAATGGGTGGTGTTGGTAAAACAACTATTGTTACTCATATCAATAATAAATTACTTCAAGTTGCCAATTCATTTACCCATATTTATTGGGTGACACTATCAAAAGATTCAAGCATTTACGATTTGCAAAGTGGCATTGCGAAAAGGATAAATTTAGATTTGTCGAAAGAAGATGACGAAAGGAGAAGAGCTGCCATGATACAAAAAGAGCTCAGCGACAAAAAATTTGTTTTGATTTTAGATGATGTATGGGAAGCCTATGAATTAACAAAGGATGTGGGACTTCCTTATTTGGTCGTTGGACAAAAATTGCTTCTGACGAGCCGTAGTCGTAGAGTGTGTGAAAGAATGGACTATCTACCAATTGAAGTGAGACCTCTTAATGAAAAGGAAGCACTTGATCTTTTTATTAAAGAGTCCAAGTATCAAATAAAG
Source organism: Breynia disticha f. nivosa (assembly GCA_948193385.1). Taxonomy (NCBI): domain Eukaryota; kingdom Viridiplantae; phylum Streptophyta; class Magnoliopsida; order Malpighiales; family Phyllanthaceae; genus Breynia; species Breynia disticha. The sequence goes on from CANYCX015708465.1 coordinate 8,957, forward strand.
AACTCTCTGCAATGGGGAGATATTGTGGGCTCAATTGTGAAAGAATGTGGGGGTTTACCTCTTGCGGTTGTTGTTGTTGCTAGAAGAATGAAGGGTGTTAAGGAAATTTGGAAATGGAGGAATATTTTACGAGAGCTTCAAAAGCCTTGTGAGGGAGAAAATCCTAAGATTGAGGAGAAAGTTTTTAAAGCATTGAAGTTCAACTATGACCGCTTACCTAATGACAAGTGTCGACAATGTTTCTTGTATTGTTCATTGTTTCCTGAAGATCATGAATTTAGAAGAGAAGATTTAATCGAATACTGGATTGGCGAGGGACTAATAGATGAAGGAGAATCAGCATATGAAGTGGTAGATAAGAGTAATTGCATTCTAGATGAACTTATACATGCCTCCTTGCTTGAAAGTGTCAGTAACTTCAAGATAATAAAGATGCACGATGTGATTAGAGACATGGCTCGCATGAATGTAAAAGTTGGATTACAATTTGAAAGTGTTCTGGTTCTGAAAAGGTTGAAAATTTCCTCAAACTCACTACCACATGGTTCCAAACCCAAGACCTTACTATTGAAAGAATGCGATATACAGGAGCCTTGTTTGTTTGCCAATTTGCAATGCCTCAATGTTTTGAGTATCGAAGGTGTAAAATCAATTCCGGATTTTATCACTAATTTGGAAAATCTCAGACTACTTATTATTCACAATTGCGAGAATGAGATTTGTTTTCCATCATTGGCAGGGTTAGAAAACTCGCGGCATTTGAAAATTTTATGGAGCTGGAGATTGAAAGAAATACCGAAGGGCATAGAGAGATTAGCCAACCTCAGAGTGCTAGACCTCACTGGTAATCACATTTATGATAGCTCATTTCCAAGTTCCGTTCTAAAAAAGCTTTCCCATCTGCAAACCCTACGTCTCGAAGGAAGCAATATTGAAGTGAGCCAGAAGCGCTTATTAGCTTAGAGAAGCTTGAGATATTGACGGTACACTTTTTCAATTTGCAGAAGTTTAACTGTTATGTAAAATCAGGGCATTGGCGGAGATTCCTAGAATATCATATTTATTACGGATGCGAATTGATTATGGATATGAAAATCAGAATGTACTCAAAGGTAATAGGATTATACGAGATCATCGATGTTGAAACATGGCCAGGAGAATTTAGCATCTGTCTCCCCGATGACATTCAGTATTTGAAATTGGCATGCATGAATAGTTCAATCTATTATTATTTGAATAGCCCAAACTTTGCCAATTTGCAGGCTACAAGTATCAATGTCTGCGAAAAAAGCTATTTATTCACTATTGAGTTAGCCCAGCACCTTCATAATCTTCAATACTTATGTATTGAACATTTCTATGAACTGGAGGAGATCATAGGAAGAGAAGAAGAGGGGGTGAAGCCAAGCAACTACATAAATTATCCCACCATTCTCCTTCCTAGCTTGAAGGAATTAAAATTATACTATCTAACAGAATTGAGGAGCATATACAGAGGAAAGATGCTGTGTCCTTCGCTTAAATTAATTGATATTTATAAATGTTGTAAGCTAGAGAGGCTTCCATTTTGCATGGACAAAGAGGGCAACACTCAAAATCCAACTATCATAGTTCAAACTATGTGTGGGTAGTGCCTAGAAGCTGGTGGGACTCACTCCAATGGGACGATTCTAATGCCAAATCAACGTACCTTCCACAAAATTAGTGAAGAAAAGTTCTCTTTGTTTAAAGCCTTTGATTTAGTTTGTCAAATCTTATGCCTATTTGTTTTTCCGACTTTGTGCATCATATGTGACAAGTTAAGAACTGTTCACAATGCTACTCATTTCATTGACTAAAGCTTTGTTTATTCATTCTTTTATAGTAGCAAGCATGGCTCTGGATTAGTTTACTGTGTTCGAATTGATTCAACACGTTCTTGTTTGTTTAGAACCTTGGAGAAAGAGAGGAACAAACAAAATATAACTATCGAACTTTGAGGTTTTTAAATTTATAAACGATACGGGTTGTGAAATTTTCTAAAGCAAAACTAATTGACTTGTATAAAATTAATCTACATCATTTAAAATCACTTGTTATTCTTTTATTTCTCTGATGTGGGATACATTCCCAACCAGAGCATAAAGTTCAAGAATGTTGCAATTCGTCAAACTTTCGTGTGATGCCGATTTTCAATAGAAAAATCAATATTCAAGGGAGTTCAACTCCAATGATGATCAGCTTACCTTTTCATCGTGCAGAATTAAGTTTTGTCCCACAGTTTCCATTTTTATTTTCTCATTGAACTGTTCAATTGTATGATTTTATGCTTTTGACTTCATGAATCGACAGATTTGATGGAATTCTCTGCCTGTATTATCTCTTTTCATAAGCCAAATTGGAGTGTAACCTCTGAAAATGTCAACACGTAATTATATTGTATGAATATTATTATTAGTATTATTGGTTGATATAGAATTGACTTAGAGAAAATTTCATAGCTGTCATCCTTGCAGGAAATTTCATCCTCCTCATCAAAGCTACATCAAAGGTAGATCTTTGTCATTAAACCATTCTTATTGCTAATTCGTTTTGATATTATTTCTTTTGAGTTCTCAGATCTGTTATGGCGTATGATTATCTATTTGTTTCAGGTTAAGAGACTTTTTCAGACTTGGAAATGGCTTTGCTGTCTTCATCCAACTATAGTTACGATGTATTCTTGAGTTTCAGAGGCACTGACACACGCAACAACTTCTACATAAAGCTTTATGCAATAAAAATGTTAAAGCTTTCATTGATAACAATATTGAGAGAGCAGAAGAGATCACATCATTTCTCGAGGGAATCATAGAAGGCGTGAAGTTATCCATTATTGTTTTCTCCTCGGATTACGCCTCCTCCACATATTGCTTGGATGAAATGGTCAAAATTATGGAGTGTAAAGAAACTAAAGCTCAAACTGTTTTGCCAATTTTTTACAAAGTGTACCCTTCAGAGGAGATGTATAAGGACGCATATGCAAGACACGAGAAAACGATTAAACAAGAAAAAAAAGTAGAGAGATGGAGGTCTTCTTTTCATAAGGCACTAGGATTAGCTGGTTGACATATTGACCACAATAGGTAAAATTATTTCCCTTATTGATCCCAATATTGTGTTGACAACCGTTCTTTAAGCCTACAAATATTAATTACATTTACAATACACGAACTGTATATCTCACCATTTTCTTACTGTAAATGGTAAAAGGAAAGAACACACAAATGTGCAATTTTCCTCCAATATGAACTTGGATTTTGCAGAAATAAAAGCTCAAATGCTCTAACTTTAATTTGAATTTTTTTTGGTTATGTTTTAATGTTCGCAGAAATGAGGCTACAGTTATTGATGAAATCACGAGAGATGTCTTGAAGAGATTGAACTGTAAGTTCATTTTTTTTGTTTACGGCTTCCTTTTTTCTGCAAGCGATAGCGGAAAAATTATAAATCTTTTTTATTCTTTTTTCTTTTACATCTCTATTAGAGGTAGGGTTGTTCAAAAGGTTAACTTGGTCGGTTTCGGTTAACCGACCGAATTAACCGTTAATCGAAACGACCGAGAAAATTATTTTAACCGAACCGAATTAAGCATTTTTTTGTCGGTTCGGTTAATCGATCGAATTAACTGAATTTTTTTCTAAGAAAAAATAATTTTTGTATGTAAAATTTGAAAAAAAAAAGGATTTTTTGTTAGTTTTTACTAAAAAGTATATTAATTAAAATTTGCATACACTAAAAATGCTTTAAACTATAAATTATAAGAATTTTTTTCATAAATTATCCATAAAAAATATATATCAAATTAAGAAAATATTAATTTCGGTTTACAACGACACTGCCAAGCATTAGAAAAAAAAGAACAGGTTCTTTCTCAAAATATTGACATTTAAAAGTTCCCTTTAAACAAACAATTTTTAGTGCAATGTCAAGCATAAGATGTTTAATTTGTGCAGGTCTATCCAAAGGAAAAGAATTGATATGCACAACATTAGTTGGTGAGATAGCTGGAACAATTTCCAAAAAATATGGGAATGTTTGATGAATGATAAGATTTCAAGAATCGGTCTCTACGGAATGGGTGGTGTTGGTAAAACAACTATTGCTATTCATATCAATAATCAATTACTTCAAGTTGCTAATTTATTCACTCATATTTATTGGGTGACGGTGTCAAGAGATTCGAGAATTTACAATTTGCAAAGTGGTATTGCGAAACAGATAGATGTGGATTTGTCGAAAGAAGATGATGAAAGGAGAAGAGCTGCTATGCTACAAAAAGAGCTCAATAATAAAAAGTTTGCTTTGATTTTAGATGATGTGTGGGAAGCTTTTGAAATAGAGGATGTGGGAATTCCTCTTTTGGCCAATGGAAAAAAATTATTGATGACTAGTCGTAGCCGTCGAGTATGTGAAAGAATGGAGTGCCGACCAATTGAAGTGAAACCTCTTTATGAAAAGGAAGCACTTGATCTTTTTACGAAGGAGTCCAAGTACCAAATAAATGAAACTCCTGCTTGGGGAGATGTTGTTGGTTCAATTGTGAAAGAATGTGATGGCTTACCACTTGCAATTGTTGTTGTTGCTCGAAGAATGAGGGGAGTTAAGGAAATCTGGAAATGGAGAGATACTTTCCGAGAGCTTCAAAAACCTTGTGAAAGGAAAAACTCTGAGATTGAGGAGAAGGTTTTTAAAGTATTAAAATTCAGCTATGATCGCTTGCCTAATGACAGGTATCAACAATGTTTCTTGTATTGTTCGTTGTTTCCCAAAGATTACAAATTCAAAAGAAATGATTTAATCGAGTATTGAATTGGTGAAGGACTAATGGATGAGCAACAATCTAGGCAAGCAAAGTTAGATAAAGGTAATGTAATACCAGATGAACTTATACATGCATCCTTGCTAGAAATTGTTGATGATTGGGACTTTAAAAAAATAAAGATGCACGATGTGATTAGAGACATGACTCATATGAATGTAACAGTTGGATTACAATTTGAAAGTGTTCAGGTACTGGAAACTTCAAAAATTTTCCCAAACTCAATACCACATTGTTCCAAACTCAAGACTTTAGTACTGGAAGGTTATGATAAATCGGAGCTTTCAAGTTGTTTTTTTGCCAATATGGAAAGCCTCAATATTTTGAGTATTGAAGGTGCAAGATCAATTCCAGATTCTATCTCTAATTTGGAAAATCTCAGAGTGCTTATGATTAGTCATTGCTACAATCTGGACTACTTCCCATCATTTGCTAGGTTAGAAAACTTGCAACATTTGAATATTTCATCGAATCATGGACTTAAAGAAATACCAGAGGGCATAGAGAGATTAGTCAACCTTAGAGTGCTAGACCTTTCAAATAATTGGGGTCTCAATGAATCATTTCTAAGTACTGTTGTAGAAAAGCTATCCCATTTGCAAAGCCTGCATCTCGATGGAAGTACAATTGAAGTGGAGCCGGAAGCTCTTATTGGTCTTGAGAAGCTTGAGATACTTTATCTACATTTTTTCCATTTGCACAAACTTAATTGTTACGTAAAATCAGGGCATTGGCGAAGACTCCTGGAATATCATTTTTATTATGGAGGACATATAGTTGAGAATTGGGAAAAGGGAATGTGCTTAAAGATAGTGAGCTTAGAAGGAATTATGGTTGTTGAAGAATGGCAAGAAGAAGTTAGCATTTTTCTCCCAGATGACATTCATCAGTTGGAATTGGAAAATATGTGGAGTCCAATGCATTATTATTTGAAGAATCCATACTTCGCCAATTTGCAGGTCATAATTATCAATCTATATAGAAGCAGGTATTTGTTGACTATTGAGTTAGCTCAACACCTCCTTCGTAATGTTCAATTCTTAAGCATTGAACATTCCTATGAATTGGAGGAGATTATCAGAAGAGAAGAAGAGTGTACGAACCCAAGCAACTACATAAATTATCCCACCATTCACCTTCCTAACTTGAAGGTATTGAAATTAACCTATTTAACAGAATTGAAGAGCATATACAGAGGAAGGATGGTGTGTCCTGCCCTTGAATTAATTAAGATTTCTGATTGTGATGAGCTAGAGAGGCTCCCGTTCTGCACGGAGAAAGAGGGAAACACACACAATCCAACTATCCTACTCCAAGGCACAGTTGAATGGGAGCCCATATCGAGAAGGTGGTGGGACTCACTACAGTGGGATGATCCTAATGTTAAATCAATGTACCACCCAACATTATCGGAGGTAGGTTCTTGTTTGTTTAAAACCTTAGAAATGTATTTTGCTACATTCCTGAAATATGTCTCAAATTTGTCTTGTGCAGTAGCCAGCATCGCTTTGGGTTGGGTATATTGAAGTAGCAACAGTTTCTGGTTGCTGGAGCTCTTAAGCTAATTTCCTCTTGAGATTTAATTGCGAGATTCATGGTTGTAATGATATTTGCAACATTGGGTACTGACTCAAGACATACATTAAATTTTGTGTTACTGGAAATTAAAACTTGTTTTATTGAAGATCAGTTTACCTTACTCAGTTTTTCAACTTCTGTTGAACTGCTTCCATGACCAGTTTCAACCTGCCTTCATGAATTTATGGGTTTGACTTCATGAATTGACAGATTTGATGGAAGTCTCATCCTGTATCAAATTCAACTACGTTCATAACATTTTGACTTGAGGACGAATTTGTAAAGTTAACAACTTACGAGGATGTAGTAACGCTCAGCAGCAGAACTGAAAGTAACATCAACACAGATTGAATAATTCCACTTGTTCATGAGCCTATAAGAGAATTCCAGTTGTTCAAGAGGACACTTAAAAATTATTTCGATTTGACTGGCTAAGCTATGTGCAACCACTCCCAACTCTTTCATATTAAATCTTGGAAGAAAAAAAATCTTCACTCTATCTTTTTGCAGTTTCACTGTCAAATTTTATAGATCTTTTTCCAGAAAAAAAAAACAGATATTGAGCTTCAAGTTTTGATCACTGGGAAGTATTAACTGCAAGCTTTCATTATCATTGATACTTTTCTTCGATCTTGTTGGTTACTGAAAATCTCCAGAACTTGATTTCCATGTTCTAAATATTTGCCAACAGAGCTTCACAGGTACATCTTCTATGCCATTAGATTATGCTTATTGTCAATTGGTTTGGATATAATTTTTGTTTTCTTTTCCGTAATTCTAACTAGAGTTATTGAATATGTATTATCAAAATAGTGTGATCTTGTCTTTTAAGTTTCCAGATTTCACAAATTTATCTATTGAAGTATTAACAATATTTTGTCTTCTCAGGATCTATTAATTAATTAGTAAATAAAGCTACTGATAATATGTTGTGCTGTATGGTTATCAGGTTTTGCCAGGATAAGATACCTGCTCTGGATTCCAATGGCTTCCTCATCGTTGGCCATTCATAGTGGTGACCACTATGATGTATTCCTTAGTTTTAGAGGCGAGGATACACGCTATAATTTCACCAGTCATCTTTATGATGCTTTATGCCGCAACAACATCAAAGCATTCATTGATTACAAGATTTTCAAAGGAGATAAGATCACACCTGCTCTTGAGAGAGTCATAGCGGCTGCAAGGATATCCATTATTATTTTCTCGAAAAATTATGCAGAGTCTTCATTTTGTTTGGACGAATTGGTGAGAATTATGGAATGTAAAGAATCCAAAGCACTTATTGTGCTACCAATTTTTTACAAAGTGGATCCTTCAGAAGTAACTTATCAGGAAGCATTTGCAAAACATAAAACTAATATCAAACGAGAAAAGAGACATCGAGTGATGAAGAAAGTGGAAATCAGCTTTTGTGGAGGCACTTGGGTTGGCTGGTTGGCATATAATTGAAAACAGGTAAATCATGTCAATGAGAAAGTTCCTCTCCTTATTGTATATATTACCAATTACTAGACTTAGTTTTCGTGAATCGCCTAAAATCGTCTATTAATATGAAACGGAAGGAGTAATATTATACATATCAAGTTTCAATGTACCAATAAACACCTAAAAATAAAATTGTAATAATTTGTTTTACAATTTTTTTCTACATCCCTCGATTCTTTTGGTTATGTACTTGGAATCAAATTTGACTTTTTTCTTGATCACATTGATACATAGGATTGAAACATTCACATGTAATTTGAAATTTGTTTTGCTTAATATTATGCCTTTTGTCATGTGTTATGTTTTTTTAGTGACGAGACCAAAATTATTGGAGAAATCATCAAAGAAGTCTCGGAGAAATTGAATAAAAGTAAGTTCATTTCTTTTTTATGCCAAACATTCTTGATGCTCAAAACACATGATTAATAAAAGATATTCTAAGTAGTTCTTTCTAAAACAATTTTACATATAAATTTTATTTTTCTTCTCAAGTTTTTAATGTTTTCAGTATGTTCCGGTGAATATTTTTATGTTAAGTATATAAGCATGCAAATATTCTCTAAAAGAATACCACGAAAAAATTCTCTTAAAACAAAAAAAATGACTTGTTAAACATAAAATATTTGATTTGTGCAGGTTTATCCAGTGGAGAAGAATTGATATGCACATCATTAGTTGGTGAGACAGCTGAGAGTAACTTCCAAAAAATATGGAAATGTTTGATGAACGATAAAATTTCAAGAGTGGGCATCTATGGAATGAGTGGTGTTGGTAAAACAACTATTGCTACTCGTATCAATAATCAATTACTTGAAGTTGTCAATTCATTCACTCATATCTATTGGTTGACGGTATCCAAAGATTCAAGCATTTACAAATTGCAAAGTGGGATTGCAAAAAAGATAAATTTAGATTTGTCAAAAGAAGATGATGAAAGGAGAAGAGCTGTCTTGATACAAAAAGAACTCAGCAACAAAAAGTTTCTTCTGATTTTAGATGATGTATGGGAAGCCTATGAATTAACAAAGGATGTGGGACTTCCTTGTTTGGTGGGTGGACAAAAAATACTTATGACGAGTCGTAGTCGTCGAGTGTGTGAAAGAATGGATTGTCTGCCAATTGAAGTGAAACCTCTTCATGAAAAGGAAGCACATGATCTTTTTATTAAGGAGTCCAAGTACCAAATAAATGATTCAATGGCTTGGAGAAGTATTGTGGGCTCTATTGTGAAAGAATGTGGTGGTTTACCTCTTGCAATTGTTGTTGTTGCTAGAAGAATGAAAGGTGTTAAGGAAATTTGGAAATGGACGAATACTTTACGAGAGCTTCAAAAGCCTTGTCAAGCGAAAAACCCTGAGATTGAGGAGAAGGTTTTTAAAGTATTGAAGTTCAGCTATGATCGATTGCCTAATGACAGGTGTCGGCAATGTTTTTTGTATTGTTCTTTGTTTCCTGAAGATCACCAATTCAAAAGAGATGATTTAATCGAATACTGGATTCATGAGGGACTAATAGATGAAGGAGATTGTAGGCAAGCAGAGTTAGATAAGGGTAATGCAATACTGGATGAACTCATAAATTCGTCCATGCTAGAAAGTATGTATGATATTGGTACGTATATAACATGGATAAAGATGCATGATGTGATTAGAGATATGGCTCGCATGAATTTAAAAGTTGGATTACAATTGGAGGATCAATTAGAATGTGTTCAAGTAGTGGATGGAAGAATGCTAAAAAGTTTTTCCAATTTGGTACCGCATTGTTCCAAACTCAAGACCTTACTGTTGCAGGGATATGATATTGAGGAGCTTCCAGGTTGTTTCTCTATCAATATGCAATGCCTCAATGTTTTGCACATTAGATTTACAAGAATAACATCAATTCTAGACATCACTAATTTGAAAAATCTCAAAGTGCTTATTATTCATCATTGTCTCAATCTGAAGTGCATCCCATCATTGGTTGGGTTAGAAAAGTTGCAACATTTGAATGTTTCACGGACTGATTTAAATGAAATCCCAAAGGGCATAGAGAGATTAGTCAACCTCAAAGTGTTAGACCTCTCATATAATTGGTCTCTCAATAGATTACTTCTAAGTGGTATAAATGTAGAAAAGCTTACCCATTTGCAAACCCTACATCTACAAGGAAGCAGAATTGAAGTGGAGGCTGAGGCACTGATTAGTCTTGAAAAGCTTGAAGTACTAAAAGTGCATTTTTATAATTTGCACAAACTTAATTGTTATCTAAAATCAAGGCATTGGAAGAGACTCTTGGAATATCATATTCATTATGGAGATCAAATACTTGCAGATTGGGAAAAGGGAGTGTGGTTAAAGATAATGAACTTCAAAGCAATAAGGCATGCTGAAGACGAGAAAGGAGAATTTGGTATGTTTCTCCCAGATGACATTCAATATTTGAATTTGGAAAATTGGGAGAGTCCAATGTTTTCTTATTTAAAGACCTCAAACTTTGCCTATCTGCAGACTATATGTATCTGTGAGTACAAAAGTAGGTATTTATTCACTCTCAACTTAACTCAACACCTCCTTCATAATGTTCAACATTTAGAGATTCTAAGTTGCGACGGATTGGTGGAGATTATAGCGACAGAAGAAGAGTGGGTGAACCAAAGCAACGAAAGCGTAATGCTTCCTAAGTTGAAGATGTTGTCATTGTACAAACTACCAGAATTGAGGAGCATATACAGTGGAAGGATGGCGTGTCCTTCCCTAGAATTAATTTTGATTGATGGATGTGATAAATTAAAGAGGTTTCCATTGAGAAAGAGGGCAACAAACAAAATTCAACTATCAAACTTCAAAATTTCAATAAAGAAAGCTATCCTATATCGAGAAGGTGGTGGGAGTCACTCCAGTGCACTACAAGAAAAAAAAAGTTTAATGGAATTTTTAAAATACATTTAATGACACATTTAAGTGCCATCAAATTATTTAGTGACGTTTTAAAAAAATGCATCTAGACGTTGGTGTCGTCACATATTATAACACTTTTTAAAAAGTGCCATAAATTATAACGACGCTTTTTAAAAGCGTTGCAAAAAATTTAATGACAATTGTTTAAAATTGCCACTAGCATTGATGACGCTTTTTGAAAAAACGTCATTCATTTCTAATGACACCTTTTCAAATAACGCCATTATTATTAATGGCACTAGACTAAAGTGCTGTAGATGTTGATTACATTTTCAAAAAATGTCGTGTATTCACATTGGTTACAAATTTAAAACAAGAAAAATAAATATTA
>CANYCX015708512.1:0-11870 GCA_948193385.1 Breynia disticha f. nivosa
CAGAAAGTCTGCAATATTAGGTTTTCCAGCCCACTCCATAACCTTCCTCGTATGGTAAAAGAACTTAGCTCCTCTCTCTGATTTTGGATCCAACAAGTCCTTTGAGAACATTAAGTTCCCAATAAGATTGAAAGACATCAAGAAAAAGAACCTTCCAAGATCAATGCCCTTAGTGCCATTCAAACCAGCTTCTCCAATGAACTGAACCAAACTATCAATACACTTGGCTCGAACCCATGTGGTGGAATCAAGCCTACTGGTCACGAAGAACTCAGTGGAAGAAATACGTCTCAAGAGTCTCCAATGTGATCCATATTGAGCTGTGATTAAAGACCCTTCACGACTCTTCTCTCCTTTCATGGACTCGTATATCTTTCGGCCAGCTAAAGCCACGTCGTGATTCTTGAACATGTCTCGAGCCATTTCGCTAGATGATATCACCACTGTGCACATTGACCCGAGCCATAATGTCATTATAGGACCATGAATACGAGCCAAGTTTGCAAATGTCTCGTGTGATGATCCCAACCCAAGTTGGAAAATATTTCCGACCACCGGCCACCGTCTTGGCCCCGGCGGAAGTCGTCGTCGCTCCTCCGCGCCGCGGTGGCTACGTTCCGATTTTATTGCCCATGTAATCCATAACAAAAGTATAAAAACTAAACCTGAAATTTCATAGTCCATGATTGTTTTTAGAAATGGATAGAGAGGTTTCATATGTATAGGTTCATTTTATAGATGAATTTGAAGTAGATTAAGTGATTAATTTTTTCTGATTTGGATACAAATAGAATCGTTAGCATATCAAAGAGATTTTGTCGCATTTGACAGGGAATCTAGTTTTATATTTTGTTCTCGAGAAGCTCACTTTTGTGGGAAATTGAGGATGATTTGAATGAAAACAAGTTTTACTTCTTACCATATTATGCAATTTTTTTTTCCTATTGGTAAATTTTGTATTTACTTTTAGTAATTTTTAATAGTTTCAACATAACATTTGAAATGGTGAATAATCCTCAGCCTATTCAATAATTTATTACTCTATATATATATGAGCGCGTCTATAGACACGAAGACAAAGGGGGGCGATCGTTCTTCTTGTTGTATTTCTTTCTATAGTTTTATCTTTTTATCGTGTATTTTTCTGCAGTTATATTATTTTTGAAGTGTTTATTCTTGCACTATTTTTAAATCTTTGCTCTCCAATTTTTTTTTCCATCTATGCATTTTTTCCATGAAAGTAGTTGTCAAACACGGAATGAAAGGAGGCGATGAGGTCGGTCATTCTCCTTGTCGTGTCTAGTCCTTTATATATTTTTTAATCATATTTTTTTTATAGTCTCGCTCTCCTTGTTGTATTTTTGTTATAATTCTGTCCCCCATTATATTTTTTCATATTCTATTTTTGAGTTGTTTATTTCCGTCCTCTTAAAAATATTTATGATTTCATCTCTAAGTGTTGCTAATTTTCTTTTATTGAATATTACCATTTAAGGAAATGAGACATTTAAATGAAAAAAAATGCTCTCAAAAGTCATTATATTACCATGCATATTTTCCATGGAACATAAGCAATGGCATGAATAAGAATAATGGATGGAACTATAAATTCTATGATGATGACACAGATCATAGGAAATTATACTGACTGATGTCCTTCAAAAATATATTCCAAAATCTAGCTATCCAAATTATTATTCAACTAATTATCGTCTCTATCATTCCCATAACAAATGAGATAACATATTTTCTCTCATAAAAAAAAATAATATTTGTTTTTCTTTCTGTAAATTATTGGGCACAAACCAACATTCTCAACAAGCAATATGTCAAAATAGTTTGGACAATCAAATGAAAATTAAGTCATTATAAAAAAAATTAGTCAATTCCGACCAAAAATTTTCGACGAAAAATTCGTTGGCAGGAGAATTTTGCAACGAAGCTTGTCGAAAAAATTTTTAGCCATATTTCCGACAAAATTATGTTGTATTGTTTCTTTATGTAGTATTTTCTTGTCGTAATACAAGATAAAACGACAAAATTATTGCACTAAGACCATTGGTCTCTACCTGGACCACATGAAAAAAAGAGGAACACTTATTAAGGATTTGTTGAGAACGATTCTGATCTAGTTCACAACCTAGTAGAAGTAGAAGGCGCTCTGGTGGGATCCTCACGGACAAAAAAAGATGGCAGCCAGTTTGATATATAATGATCGAGTGACACTGTTTCTTTGACCTGTTGTTGAGAATGATTCTGACCTAGTTCACGACCTATTAGAAGTAGAAGGCGCTCTGGTGGGATCCTCACGGACAAAAAAGATGGCAGTCGGTTCGATAATGATCGAGTGACATTATTTCTTCGAACCGAACCAAGGAGTCCCTTAGATATGATGCAAAACGGATCTTATTCTATCATTAATTAGAGATTTCTCTATGAAAAATACAAATCCGAATTCGAAGAAGGGGAAGGGATACTCGCTCGTCTAATATTTATATATATCGAAATTAATATGAAAAAATGATGTATGTTGCAATCTAAATTTTCGTCACTTCCAGAGATTTAACGTAAAAAACGACGGAAGAATCGGACCCGTTTTGATTTGGTTTATCTATAAATTTGGCAAATGCAGGTTGTCATGCTCATACTTTTATCTACTATATAATATTTTGATGGTCCGGCCAATAATGCATTCACTCCTACATCTTTGTTTATATGCACCTAGCAATTAGAATCCGCGCGATACGACGTAATGATGCATATTATATTTAAAGTAATTTTATTAATTTAAATTATTTTATTTTTTGTAAATTATTTTTATATCATTGATAATTTTAATAAATATATTTAAATATCATTAAAAATAAATAAATAATTTAAATTTATTTATTTATTATTTAAAAATTAATTAAATTATTAATATTTTATATAATAATAATAATACAAATAAAAAATACATTAGTTAAATAGCTAATATTTTAAATATCTACTTAATTTGTTTAGAAAAAAATAATTTGTATTTTATAATTTGAATTTTGATTGAGGAAGAATTGTTACGGTTTAAAAAAATTTATATATCTTGTAGAGTTTTCAAATCATAAAACTATTTTTTTTATAGAATTGTAATTATCCTATATATTTTTCTTATATACACATGCCAATTATTGTCACGTCAATTTTTGGAGATCCGCTTTAGCTTTAGCATATAAGATTAACGTATTTTTTTATGTATTTTCAAAGATATGCATATGTACAGCTATGAAATCAAAAATATTTTTAAAGAGATATCGACAATAATACATGCATTATTTAATTTTTTTTTTAAAATTTATAATTGGATGCATTATTTCAAATTGTTGTTTTTATGTTATCGTTAACTTAGGAGATACATACACTTGTGGAGTATTTGATGTCTTGTTCTATTACTTGGAGTGTTACTCCAATGCCCAAATATAAAATATTAATTATTTCGATTACATCAAATCAACATTATCAGAGTTAGATCGGTGATAAAAAATAAGTGGCTGGTGTCATTACAAAAAATTGGAAAACTAACGTAAAAACAAATAGCGTCAAAAAATTTTTAAAGTTAAATTAGTGGCCGGTATCACTTTCAGACTGGTTCAAATAGTAAAAATGGATTGAACCAGTGACCGATTTACCAGTTCACTAGTTCGATCGACTAGTTCAGCTTGATTTTTATAACGTTGAATAAAATAATTATAAGGAATTAAATGGTATATTGTGTAAAAATTGGAATTCTTTTATTCATTTATTTGTCTTTTTAGCATTAAAATATTTTTTTAAGCAACATTGAGGAAGTTTTAATCTATTATTAAATAGAATATTTGTTATAATTCAAGAAAATTCCTGTTTTTTTTTGTGATTTTAGACTGTAGTGGAGCAAAAATTATTGCCTTCTTTTGAATATTTCATATTCTTTTTCAGCGTATTCACCCAAAAAAATTGTTAATTCTTTTCAATGATTCTCAACTTTTTAATATTTATGTAAAATAATTAATATCAAATTAAATTATTTATTTTATTTATTTCATATGCTAAAAATTAAAGAGTTTATCCAAAACTACTACTCTCAATAAATAAAACTATGATTTATCTCAGGAGAAAATTTTGTCAAATCTTATTATTTAAAATATTTTTTATTTTTATTAATTATATAATATTTTTTTACAACAACACAATTTTTAAATTTATTTTATATCTTTTATTAACATACACCAAACAATATGCCACTATTTTTTAGATTAATCATCTATTTTATTTTTTATTAAATTTTTATTGTT
Organism: Breynia disticha f. nivosa; assembly: GCA_948193385.1. Taxonomy (NCBI): domain Eukaryota; kingdom Viridiplantae; phylum Streptophyta; class Magnoliopsida; order Malpighiales; family Phyllanthaceae; genus Breynia; species Breynia disticha. The sequence continues at coordinate 4,305 of CANYCX015708512.1, forward strand.
TAATTAAAAATTTATTTATTATTTTTTTAGTTGCTCAGATGCATTAAATAATATTATTATTAACAAAATCAATAAAATATTATTTTTATAAAAATATTTGAAAAAATCTCCATGAAAGGCTCAATTAGGCCCATAATTCTTTCAAAACAAAAAATGGCCCAAAGTTATGAACCACATATAAGCCCAATAAGCAGTTGGCGCCTCCAAAGCACATTTGCAACAACAAACTCCAAAAACTGAAAGCAGAGAAAGACGATGGCGAATTCAACAAAAGGAATAATAATATACAAACTATACAAAGCACTAACCTACGCTCTGTCACCTATCATTCGCCTTCACTTACACTATCGCAAACTCCGCGGTTTAGAGCACCCGACGCGTTGGCCCGAGAGACTGGGCTATGTCTCACTCGTTCGTCCCCCCGGACCACTTATTTGGTTCCATGCTGTCTCCTTAGGTCTGAATACTTATTTTTGTTTACTTTTGAGGTTTTTTAGTTTTTAGAATTTTTCTTGTTATTTTAGGCGAAGGAATGAGTGTGATTCCGGTGATTAAACGGTGCGTTTTGGAGAGGCCTGAGCTTAATGTTTTGTTGACTACGACTACTGTTTCTGCTTTGTAAGAATTCGTTGACTTTTCTAATTCAATTTAGTTGTTTGACTTTAGATGGTGCGTGGTGTAGGACTTTTTTTATCATTATTTTTTTTTGTAGTGAAGTAATAAAGAATAAGCTTCCGAGTAGCGTGCTATATCAGGTAATTTTGGTGATTTTATTATGAATTAACTTGATTATTTAATAATACATTTTTTGAATTGAATCAGTTTTCGCCAATTGATACTCCTGCTGCTGTGGAGGCTTTTCTTAGTTATTGGAAACCGGACCGGATCGTGATTATGGAGAGTGAATTATGGCCTAATCTTATTGTAGAATCTTCTAGAAAGAATGTATGCTTGTTAATTTCATTTTTTTTTGCTTTTTTTAGACCTTATATTTGTAATGTGTTTGGTTCTTCATATGATTAGTGTTTTTTGTTGTGTGATTTCTGTCGTGTGATTTTTGTCTGTTTGCTTAGTAGATTTCACTAGCATTGTTGAATGCAAGAATGTCTGAGGAATCGTTTCGAACATGGTCACGTTCAGTGTTGCTTCCATTAGTTTCATTAATGCTGTCGAAATTTTCGCTGATTGTTCCCCTGGTAAGTTTATCCTTTTATTTACTTTCTTGTTGGTTTTTGTTGATTGTTCAAATTGTATGTTTATCGAGGTTTTACATTTTTTATTATGTCTTCTATTGGTTCCTCAATTGTTGCCGATTTTGTTGTTTGCTACAGAGTACGTTGCAGGCTATTCGCTTCCAGCTGCTTGAGGCTCCACCTTTCGTCATTAATTTTTCTGGTGACTTGAAATACTGTATATCACAGCCACTTGAAGCTCTTTTCATAATTTTTTGAGTTGAAGCAAAAATGGTCCTTCATATATTTATCCAAGATTTTGTGTTCTGTCATCATCACTCTTAGAGCACTTTGTAGTTCTTGTGGCTTTTGTTTTCTTCAGCCGTTGAACATGATTCTTGTAAGGGAGGGATGGGGATCATAGAAGAGTTGAAGGCACAACTCGCTCATAGAAAGGTTTGGATGGCTTCTTCTATACATAGGGGTGAAGAAGAAAGTAATTTTCTGATGCCTGAACATAGTTTCATGTTGCAGTGCCATCCTTATCTTCATTTCTAAGTGAACACTTGATCTTGTGGTTGATTGTTGGATATTGTTGTCTTTCGTAATCAATATTGTTTCAAAATCTGGATTAAGATACTCTGCTAGTTTCTCATGTTGGACGGTTTTCTCATCTCCCTTTGTGCTTATTACTCCAGACTTGTTTGAGATTCTCACCAACACCTTTTGCAGTTATACTAGGAGTTCATCAGCTGCTCATTCAAATGTTCCCTGATCTGGTAACAATCATCGTACCTCGTCATCCACGTCATGGACAAGAGATTGCTCAAGTATAATCCTTTTCTTTTTCTTTTCTTGTTCTTGAGCATTCCAAGTCATTTCCTTAAGTTCAATAAAAAATTGCTTTTGTTTCATTATTCAAAGGGCACTATAAGAATAACATTGTTCAGAAACTTGGTTTAGATGTGGATTTGGCGGATTAGGTGTTAATGGAAGTGAATGTATTGTGTAATTTTAAACCAATACTTCTGCTTCGAAATTCCGTCTATATTTGAGTAGTAATATTTGTAATGTGTTGTTTCTTCAGTAATTTTATTCTTAAATTTTGTTGATTTACTTCCTTTATGAGATCTGCAGGGATTTGAGAAAACTGGCCAAAATGTAGCTTTGAGGTCTAGAAAACAGAAGATTGTGCCAGGAGTCAATATATATGTTGTGGACACATTAGGTGATTGTTTTTACTGATAATTTTATATGCTGGGTTTTGCTTTCTTATCTTATCTCTCTTTATTTTTTAGGCGAGTTGAGACTCTTTTATGGTTTAACTCCAATAGCTGTGGTAGGGGGTTCCTTCTTGCCTGGTTTGAAAGGGCATAACCTTGCAGAACCTGCAGCAGCTGGCTGTGCTGTTTTGACTGGTACAATTTTTTATTTTATTTTCTTAGGTATGCCATATGAGGCTAATCAAATTCTGATTTCAGAGAATCTGCTATTTATATTTTCAGGCTACCATATTGGGCATTTTGCTCAAATGATGCGAGAAATGAAGCAAATGAATTCTTTATCAGTTCTGCAGGTATGAATCCTAATTTTTCTGTTTGTTTTTGCCTTTCAGTAGAGACACAGAATTTCCAAATCTGCAATGATACTTTACGATGCGTAAATACGTTTTGAACTGTGGTTCTGTTGCAAAGGCAGAATATGGAAATTGGTCCCGGTAGAATCATGGTTTTCTAGCGACTGTATTGTTGGCATTCTTTTTCATTTACATGTTAGATAATTCCCGCACAAGAATGCCATCCAGACCTGTGGTTAGATAAGTTTATATTATCCAACACTCTCACCCACCTGCGACCAGTCTATAACTTACAACGAGGAAGATCTCAAGTGGAGAGATTTTGGCATAATAAGCAACTCTTTTTCCATGAATTTCACTCGGATAATCGATGCTTGGTGCAGGTTTCTGGAATGTTGGAGCTTGCAGAAGCTATTAAGGAGCTCTTTTGTGATGCCAAAGTTCTGGAATCACGGAGAATGGCTGCCAAACAATCATATCATTCTCTTTCAAGTGGTATCATTGACAAAATATGGAATCTTCTAAATGCATTTTCTTTCATGCCATCATTGTCAGAGAAGAGATTAAGCATGTAGCAAAAGTTCATCACAGAATGAAAATTTGGATCAGGAGCTTCAGTCTTCTACAGCATCTGCCTTTGACACTTTTCAGAACTGTAAGCAAATCTTCACCAAGGTGCGTGCATGAATGCATATGGTAGTTATTTTAAGCCTTTCACCCTTTTTGCGGTAGCTTATATTTGGCTTTCTTTCTTCATACGACACATTATGGCTTCAAAATTTTTAGGTTCTAGAAAATGTTAAAAGAATCTTAATATTGTCGTCCACGATTCTGCTGCAGGTGTACAATTTGGGACGTTCTCTTAAATTTGACATTCTTAGAAAAGTTACAACAATTCAGCAAACACTTATCTGGTTGCTAACTCTTTTCGGAAGTCAGGAATCTCTCAGAATTAGATGTCTGCTCCAAAAATGGCGATCAACATTTACAAATCCACAAATCCCTTGGTGTAAGTTGTCAATGTTCATGTATTTCCATTTTGATATTACGATGCAGCAGCGATCAATTCAGTAGTAACCAAATTTTGATACTCAAATATCTAGTCTTATTATGGCATTTCTCATCTGTTCTTGTTTGAATAATCCACAAATAATGAACATCCTGGTGACATTATACTACACGACCCACAAATAGTGTACATGCTAGTAGAGTTATTACTTTTAGACATGATAACACGATTTATGAATACACGTTTATGATATCACACGAATACAGTTTTTGTAATGTTTACAAATAATGATATTTAATAGAAAATAGTACGATATAATTATGATGTGATTAGCATGAATTGATTGACCTACATACTATACTAGTGATATAGTGAGGATCCAAATTGGAACTGTTCTCTCTCAAAGAAAATGATCACTATTGGGTGACAAGTCAAGGCTACAACAGTTTACTAAATGGAATTCTTCTAATAAGTCCAAAATAGTAAGATTCACTTTTTTAAATTAAAGCTGTTAATTTTTCACGCGATAATACGATATGTGAGTATATATTTATGAAACAATATGCATGATGTGAATTTAATATTTGTAATGTTGTCATAAATAATGATATTCAGTAGAAAGTAACACAACACAATTACGACACGAATAATACGAATTAAGAATCCACTCGAAACTTAGCCTAGGATTGATTATGAGACAGAAACTTCTAATTTGTTGCTTGACTTTGCCTTGGTTTCCATGAAAGAGTACTGAATTTAGCAAAAAGACTAAAGCAAACAGCTCTGGTTTTGTCCACTCTCACGTCAAAACGAGAGTGTGATCACATGAGTAGAGAGATGAAATTAGAACGTGGATTGCGGCATCAATCTCTCCTACTTTATCTTCTCTGCTATGTTCCCCTGTTCATAGCAAAACCCATTCTGATGTAACCAAAGAAAAAAAGCTTCATTCTGTCTTTCTCTTTTTGGGACACCATCTCTCTTTCAATTTGATGTTGATTCACGAGTAACCCACCACCATGTGCCTTTCTTCAATCACCCTGTCACTAATGCTCTTTGCCTTTTTGTGTTATAAAAATTAGACCAAACCAGATCAAACCGATAAACTAGTGAATCAGCCATCAATTGGTCAGATTTTATCATTTAAACTGGTCTGTAAATGAACCGGTATCAAATTACTGAAAAAATCGGTAAACAGACAGTCCAACTAGTGAACCCGTGAACAACACCAATTTTAGGTATATATATATATTAAATTACCAGTTCGATTAATGAAATAATCACACATCTATTTTTCTTCAATTCGATCACTGTTTGAGTTCTGTTAGCATTGATTACATAATTTGAGTTAGAGTCTTTCATATAGTATTATAATTTTTTATTTACAAATTGTATTATCGTGTCAAAAATTATCGGACTGCGCATAAGATGATCAATGCCAGTGGGGCTAACTTTTCTTTTCCTAACAATTTGTTGTTGAAAATTTGTTATAAATTCTGGCATATATGAAAATTTGGAAGTAATGATGTAGAGAGAAATGGAAGTAACGGTTGTAGGAGAAGTTGGTAATAAGATTAAGAGAGAATGTGGAGCATGCAATAATCTCTTTCCTAATCATAATTCATTATAGGTTTTGGTGTATATACCACCTTTGCTTCCTTTTGACTTAAAGTAGTTTGCAATTCTCTTTTTAACAAGAACATTATATTTGTATTTTAATATAAATGATATTTTTAAATAGTTTAATTGTATTATTTTATTCAATGTAATATTTATTTTTTTTAACTAATTATAACATCCAATAAATATTATACTCCTTGCGTAAAAAATGTCGTTTTAAAATTTTTCATATTATATATCGTTTTGTTTTATCAATGCAATATTTAATAGTTTATTTCAATATTACGCTCATTAGTTTTATATTTTTAATACAAATTTAATTTAGTTATTCTTTTGATATATCAAAGTAAAAGAATATAATAGTAATATCAACATAAAGCATATTAAATGTATCCTTAATCCGTATTCAAATTTTAAATGACATTTATTTTAAAACAGAAGGCATAACACTTAATTCCAGACATAAATTTGTCAATGCAAGGATTTCTTGTCACCAACCTTGGATCTTCTATCATGCTTTCTCTATTTTTTTTCTCTTTCTGAAAAAAAAAAGCAATAAAAGGAAGGTGAATAGGACAATGATACCATTATTAATTTTATTGTCCTTTTTTGGGTGTTTATAAATTTAGGGTGAGGGGAAGATGCTCCAGTTAAAGGTTAAGGAAAAATAATGGACTCGAAGAGTACTTACAGTGGTACTTATATATGCCTCAATTCAAAGAGAGTAACAGAAATTCGAATCTGCGATCGTCAGGATATGAATGTATTGTCATTACCACTAGTCCAACCCTTCAGGTTTGATTTTATTGTCCTTAATTATATAATTTTGAAATTGTTTTGGTCTGTTCCGACAAGAATATGGAAAATTCTTGTCTCTAAAGAAGCAAATTGGTACCACTGAATTAATTATTACAATACATGCAATAGAGAACATGCCATTTTGAAATTATTATATAAAATTAAAATATTTTTTCAGGAGGGAAATTTTTTGAATTTGGTATAGTTTGCATGCACTTCTTCCATGTGATTTCTGTTACCAAATCCCATAGTCGTCGTTAGATGCGGTAAAAATGAATCTGAGCCTTTTATTTTTCATTAAAAACAGTTTTAATTTTAAGTAATATGTATAGATTCAATAAAATACAGAAAGGGACTCAATGAGTCCCCTCCTTTTTAAGTTATCATATTAAAATTTACTGAAAATTTGTCCTTTTTCCTGAAATATATATTCATAAATAGTGAGCAATTACTTTTATAATGTGTTCATAAATCTTTTGAAATTGTAACCAAAAAATTTTTTAAAACAATGTTTTTCTAAATTCTCGCTCTTATTAAGAATCGAAGCAATAAGAGCGAGAAGAGGTGGTTGCTCTCCTTCCCGCAATTCCGTTCTTTCTATAGTTTTCCTCCATGTCATGTTGTGCCCTCTTGTATTGTTTGTTGCCTCCGACATAAGAGAAAACGACAAAATTAATATGCCAACTCATTTATTTTTATAAGTATCAAAATTTTTTAGCTTACTTATCCCTATTTAAGTTGTTGGTAGATAGATAACGAATTCCAAAAAAAAACCCTAATGGTTTCCAGCTTTGAACTACAATTAATAAAGGCTTACAGTTTATATAACTAATAGTTAATGTCCAATTATTAGATATACTAAAATATTATAAAAATTGAATTCGTGTCATTTATATTGTGCTTAATTGTGCGTTCATTACAATATAAAATGTCCCATTTTGTTTTTCAATATGTGGTAAAGAGAAGAATAGAATGAACAGAGAGAATGACTGCTTCTTTTTTTGGTCTGAACCTCCCGATATCTCCGATACATTGGCCGAGACTAATTCGGGTTCGGAGCGATAGACAATATTCCTCCCTCACGGGAACGACTCTCCTCGGACTCGAATCTGAGTTCAAACTTTCATAAGAGGATTGAATTGCTAGTCCAATCAACAATTCATAAGTAGTTATTGCTTCTTTTATCATGTTTTCTCCTTTTTTTTACCGTATTTTTTATTCCAAAGTCAATGAAACATTTAATTAATTATTAAACTACAAGACTCAAATCTAGATTTGATAGATTCATACTAGAAGAGTGTGAAGATCTCCTAAAAATTTAATTATTGGAAGAGTGGTAAACAACAATCATTTCATCAACCATCCTTACTACCAACTTTAATCATACTTTC
>CANYCX015708625.1:0-16699 GCA_948193385.1 Breynia disticha f. nivosa
TTACATTTCATATTTTATTATTTAGTAACCTTTTTATATGAGTCTATGTTTAATAAATTGAAATTTATTGGCAAGTTTGAGCAAATAATTTTTCATTTTTGAAATCCAAAATTTAAAATCGGTATTGTTGTTGAATATTTAAGAAATATCGGTTTTAATTTTTGGGTGTCAAATTAATTGCTCTGTATGTATCAACACCTTCTATTGCTCTTAATCTTTCTTCAAAACTCTCTAACTTATATTTTGCTTCAACTTCCCCAGTCGATTCCTGAACACCCTTTTTCTTTATTTCTTCTGGTTCTTGTATTATAACAGGATCATTTACTTTTTCACCAACACTTGTGAAATGATGGATAGGAATAGGGCCAACTTGATCTGGTGGATAATGTTGCACCCTTGATTATCCCTCTTGAACATTCAAACTGTTTCCTGGTTGTTGTGAGAAATGAACTGGAGTAAATCTTGGAGGAAATTGAACTTCATCTATTGGCAATTCTTCTACAGCCATTTTCCCAGTCTTAATAAGATGAAAGAGTTGTTCCATTTGAGTTTTCATCTCTTGCACTGCTTTAGTAACATTTTCCATTTGTTCTGCTCTATTCGATAACTCTTTGATTTGTTCTTCCATTCTTTGAGATTTTGATCGAGTATGATATGGATGCTTAATTGGAGAAATTAACGCTTGAGAAGCTATCCTTGTAAGACCTTTTCAAATAAAAAAAATAATATAAGCCAGATTTTATTTTTAGATTAATTTATATGTTATATGTAATTTTAAATATATGTATTGGATGTACGTATGTAATTTTGAATGTAAACATGAAATGAATCATTATCCACAATAATTAAAAACTACTAAAGTCTTCTTTATTAGAGAAAGCCAACCCTTAACATCCAATATATACAATCAAATTCATAACACCCTAACAAAGAGTTCATGACTCTGGGCGTATGAAATGCTGGTTATTGTGCTAATTCCTATATATACATCAAAGTAGTACCACTTCTATTTTTTTTGCCAAAAGCTACTCCTTGAAATATCCTCCAATATAATGAAACTCTTGGTGGACATTTCCTAGAAAGTTGAGCAATCCCTGTTCTTGTGGGTATTTCCATAGCATTTCCCTTTGCATTTCTTTGGCTTCCTCTTCCATTATTTTTTCCCTTCGAGCGACTTTTCCTGCTTTATGAAATAGTTTGCTTCCTTGTTTAGTAACTTGTTGATGTGCCTTTAAAACTTCATCGAGATATGTTTGCATGTTCTGACATTCTGCTTTTGTGTTATTACATTCACTCATTAACCATTCATTTTTCATTCGAAACTCTTCATAATTAAACTTTAATTCTTCATTCTTTGCCATTATGAATGCATTCCTTGCTTTTGATTCTTGAAGTTGTGCTTGAATTCAGTAGAACTCACTTATTGGTACTGTGTTCGGTTGTTGTTGCTGATACATCACAGTGTCATTCACTTCGCCTCTCTCAATGTTGCCGATGTATCTTTTGAACTGACTTACTTGCTTATTGGATTTTGCATTATAATAGAACGATGAGTGATTAGTTTGAGAGCGAGGAAAACCAAAAGATAATAACGTGTATTATAGGCAACTGAACCAAGCACGAGGTGTTTATTTGAACCCATAAAGAGATTTCTTGAGATGACAGACATAATTTGGTTTTGTAGAAGCAATTTACCCAGTTGGTTGTACCATACAAACATGTTCGTCCAAAGTTACATTTAAAAATGCATTGGAGAAATAAAGTTGAGGAGTAGTTCAATCTCATGAAATAATAAGAGATAAAATTAAATGACGAGTAACATATTTCATTACCGATTTGTAGTTTTCTTTCTAATCCAAATTAGGATGTTGATTAAATATTTTGGCGATAAGTTTGGCCTTTTATTATAAAATGGAGCCATTTGGATTGTGTTTCGTGTGATAGACCCATTTGCAATCACTAACATTTGTTGCTTGATTTGGCATAACAAGTTTCCAAGTGCCAATTTGAACTAAAGGTTCATATTCATCAAGCATTTCTTATCGCCAATATAGATGTTTATTTTCTTGTGTAAAAGATGTACGATTTTCATCTTTATCAATCATCACGCTGTAAAATTGCAAGGTTTGAGAGAACTAGTTTGGCTATGTGTTACCATTGGATGTGTTCATGTAATAGCTGGTGGTGAAGAATGAGTTGATTGTCAAGTTAGATCAACAATGAAATTGTGCCCAGGTGAATTAGTAGATGCTGCTGGACGTGAAGATGTTTTGAAAGATGGAAGTGGAGTGGCCGATTGGTCAACTTGATGGACAACAGAAGCCTGTTCGGTGTTGGTGTGTCGATGCAGCTATGTTGAGGATAGTACCTTAAAGATTGGGCTATTGTCGTAGAAGGTGAATTTGTAGAGAGAGTTTGAGTGGAAACAGGATTTTGGTGTTGTCATCTATTGGTGGGGATTGTCATTGATGGTAGTGGTAGAAACACAGCAGATTGAGGTATGGATAATGGGTCTTGCAGTGGAGATTGTTCTGACACAAGACCTGCAAAAGGAAAAGTGTTTTCATTAAATTGAACATGACGAGGGATATCAATTTTTCTTGAGGAAATATCAAACCAACGAAATCCCTTAGAAGTTTACTATAAACCAAAAATACACATGGCGAAGAACGACGATTAAGTTTATTTTTTGAATAAGGCCTCAACCAAGGTAACATAGGCAACCAAATATTTTGAGTTCATTATAATCTGGCTAAGTAGAGAAGAATTTTGTATGGGGAATTGTATTGTAAAATTGTTATGGGTAGACGATTAATAACATGGTTTGCATAGTCAAAGGTAAAATTCTAATATTTCTTTGGAACATAAGATGTATCCGGTATAAAAAGTGTTGTGTCTATAATATGATGATGTTCTGTCTCAGTGCATCCATTTTGTTTTGGAGTATATGGATGGGAGTTACGTTGAATAATGCCATGCTGTGTAAAGTATGAGGAGAGTGCCTGAAACTTTCCACCCCAATCAGATTGAAAAATTTGTAATTTTGTACAAAAGAAATGTTCAACATAATGATGAACTTAATGAACTCATTGAGCACCTTAGATTTGTTTTTTAAGAAAGTAAATCTAGGAATACTGAGAATAATGATCATAGAATAATAAATAAAAAATGAGAACCATCTATTGAAGTAACAGGACAAGAACCCAAAACATCACTGCATACTAATTGTAAAGGATGAATGGCCACAAAAGAAGACTTGGAAAAGGTAGTTTATGACTTTTACCAACACAACAACCATGACATAATTGGGAGTCTTTTGAATAAGAAAATGGTAAATTATGCTCCTTTAGAACATGATGAACAATACAATAATTGGCATGATCAAGATATTGATAGAGAGATAACAACATGAATTCTTAGGGAGGACGAATGCAACGTGTCGCATTATAGAGGTAAGGAATAAACAGTATCTTTATTCACTTCTTGGCATAAATTTTCCCTATTGTGGTATCCTTAAAAAGAAATTTATCATGAAAGAAATCAACAAACTCATTATTCAATTTGGTTAATGCATAAACAGATAAAAGATTGTGGAAGACATGAGGAACATGAAGAATATTGGACATGTGAAATGGAACATTGTTAGTTGGAAGCATAATTGATGAACCAAGATGAGAGATTGGAAGAGTTGTTCCATTTCCAATTGTGACTTCATTTGTGCCAGAATATTTTGAATGAATATCTAAATTGACAACATATGATGTCAGATGATCCCGAATCCCAACTCAATTATGTGAAGTGCGATAAGATGTTTGACCATGGCATGTGAAGTTGGTCCATATGAAGTTTTTTCTGATGGACATTGATGGGAAAGATGACCATAACCTTGACATGTATGACACTAAATATTTTAGTTTATAGGAGGAATTTGAGGTGAGTATTACTGCTGAGGGTTGTACGTTTGATGGGGTGGGTAGTACAATTAACGACCACATCCAAGGCCACGTTTGTCTTGGCCGCATCCTCAATTACTTTAACCACCTCTATAAGGATAATTAACTGATGGAGGCATCGATAGTGTGCAATGGGCATCACTCGAGTTGTATAAATAGGTACATTGATTGATTTGAACAGTGGGATTGAGCGAGGTTGCTTGCTCTTCACATTTAAATTAAATTTCTTCACTCAATAATAAGCCAAACAAATAGTCATAAGAGATACTACTGCGTCGTGCATGAAGGACATGAGCGAATGGACTATTCTATGTGCCAAGTTCGATTGTAATGTAGTCATTCAAATCATTTGAGTTAATGGGCGAATTGAATGTGGCAAGTTGATCTACTAGAGATTTAACTTTTTTCATATAAGAGGAAATAGAGTCAATACTTCAATTCAAAGTAGACAATTGATCTCGTAAACTTCAGGTCTGAGTTCTCGAGCCAAAGGCATATGTGGTAGTGAGCCTTTGCCATCCATCAAGCGCAATTTTAGCAGTAATAATATGCAAAAGTATGTTTTCAGAAACTGAACAGATGATCCAACTCAATACAAGCTGGTCACATTGAAACTAGGCTACGACTTTAAGGATGGGTTGATCATTGACAATGTTGGTGGTTGAGGTAAAGAACCGTTGACATGGCCAATTAGTTTGTAGACTCAAAGTATGGGAAGATGTTGTGCACACTATAATAAGTAGTTTGTTGACTTTAATTGATGCACGTGTAATATGAGAATATTTTTCATACTTTAGTTATGTATTACGCGTGCATCTAGTGGTAATTTCCTTTAAAAATCACATTTTAAACTGTTTTTTATTGGAAAATTCAATTTAAGTATAAATGTGATTTCCTTGCAGAATAGTTCATATTTTTATTGATTATTATCTGCTTTTGAATGATTTTGTCTTTTCATACGATAGTCGATATTGGTTATGATTTGAGACAGATTTGTGGGCAGATTAACATAGATTTGGGAGAGAATTGGGCTAAAAAAGGGCCATCACGCTCTTGTGCTGAACAGCAAGGGTCGTGCTAGTCACTATTTAGGCCCATGATCTACACACGACCCATTTATAAAGTGCACGAGCTCTTGTTGAATAGCATGGATGAGCATGGGTCGTACCATTTGGCATGACCATTGTGCTAAATTGAATTTGGTATGAATCGTGTTTTACACGGGTTGACATCATGTCATTTGGTTGAAAACACAGTGCACGACACGTGCCAGTGTCAGTACAACCGTGCTGATCAATCGAACAACTGTTTATGCGATAAAATCAATCGAGGGTTTCATTTATAAAGGGAGCCTGGGTTTAGACGGGACAGCAGTAGTTTAGGAAGCCTCTAGGCTTTAGATTTTAAGATTTAGGGTTTAATTTCATGTTCCTTTCCATTTCCATGCACCTTCTTAGTTTAGATTTATGATTCAAGCACACATTTACATTTCTAGTAGAGTTCTTTTTACTTTCCTGTCTTTTATTTACTGTTTTGATCGATTTCTAATGCCATTTACATTTTCTTGGAGGTTTACTTTATGGGTTTGATTACAGATGGTTTTAGACACCTTCATTTACATTTTGTGTTGCTTTCTTTGCAATTATTCTGAGTTTACTTTCTATTGCAAGTTTATTTCATGTTTTAATGTTGTTTACATTTAGGTTTTTATGTTTTAGTGTTATTTTGATGTTTAGATGCTTTAGTTTTGAGTTGTTGAATTTTGATTAAGCGCTGTTACATTTTAAGCTTATTTTTACATTTCAAAAACACATTTAAGTTTTAACGCAATGCAAATTTACATTTGATTTATGTTTATTGGCCTTTAGTCGCTTTTATATGCTTTGAGTTGACCACTTTTACATTTTGCGCAATTTAGGATTAGTCTCATTTAATTATAGTTAGTTAGTTTAAAATTAAAGTCAAGCTTCAATTGTTTGGACATTTTAATAAGTAACGACGATATGCATGATAATTAGTTTAATTTTCCTAGGGGGTTGAGTTTCTTACTCCCCTATATTACTTGATTGCACACACTTGTGCATGATTGTCGACATATACAGTTAGGATGCGTCATGTTTTTAGCGCCATTGCTGGGGAAAATTAGCTAATTTGTCATATTTTTTGAGTTGTGACCTTAGAAGGACTGATCTTTTACTTTCCTGCATTGTTTACATGTTCTGTGTTGCTTTTGTTCTTTTTGCATGTTGTTTTTATTTCTTTTAGTGTGTTGCTGTTGATTGTTTTCTATTGATTTTGCCTTGTTGTTTTGTTTCTTGATTTTGAGTGTTGCTTTGTTTTATCTTGTTTGCATTATGTTATTGCATGCTTCTTTTTTTTTCTATTTTTATTTTTGTTTATTATATACATTTGTTTTTGTTTAGAGGTGTAGAGATGGCAGACAATCCAGGAAACCCAGGAGCACATCTTCCCCAGCTGCGTACCATTATGGATTATGCCAGATCACCCATTTATAGGATGGGTCAGGCCATTACTAGACCTAGGATAGCTGCCAACAATTACGACATTAAGCTACAGATAATCTAGATGGTCTAGAGTCAGGTGCAGTTCAATAGAAAGCCGTATGAGGATGCAAATTCATAGTTGGCGAGCTTATTGGAGATCTTGTATACGTTTAAGATTAATGACGTGTCTGAGGATGCAAAACAACTTCTACTCTTTCCTTTTTTTCTATGGGACGACGCACGTTCATGGTTTTGTAGTCTCCCATCAGGTTTGATCGAGACATGGGACCAGCTCTATCATCGCTTTTACAAGAAATACTTCCCACCATCCTGATTAGCACGTTTACACCCGGAGATTACGAAGTTCGGGGGTGAGACTTGGGAGTGTCTTAAGGAACTCCTTCGTAGATGTTTACACCATGGGTTGGAGTCAGGTAGAGGCCTTCTACAATGGGCTTATGTTAGAAATGAAGCAAGCACTGGATTCATCTTTTGGTGGATCCAAACTGCATAAGAGTCTGAAAGAGTACATGGCACTTATCGAGGAAATGGTGTTGAAAAGATATGCTTGGAGTCATAAAGGTGATAGACATACGAGACCACAGCATTCTTAGCCTTCCATTACACTTTAGGTGGACCATATCACGTCTCTCGAGGCACAAATAATGATCCAGGGTAAGTAGATTAAGGATTTGAATAGATTACAAAAGGAGCATACTCTTGGTAGCAGACCATCTCAACATTCAGTTCATTGTGTTACGTGTGGTGGAGGTCATCTGATAGAGACCTACCACTATGATTCATATTCTTATGACAATCCTGGCACTTATTGTGGATCTCAAATTTTAAAACTCAAATATCCCCAAATTTGTGCCCCATTTAAATAATATAAGAAATAAGATAGAAAAGATAAACTCAAGCTTTAATATAGATAAAAAAATCATATATATATATATACACCCTGATCTCGGGCCCAAATCCAAATTTAACCAAAATTCACACATAAACCAGCAGAAGCAAAATATCATACATACATATATGTACAAATCTGTACAAAAAAAAAGCTGAATAAAACACTGGAGCCGAACCTCGTACAGAATCTCGATATGCCTCTGATCAACAGCTCGCAAGTCCAAAAGCAGCTATCTACGATCTGCATCACAATTCAACATTCAAACAGGTGAGTATTATACTAAGTAAGTGGAAATCAGAATATTGAATAAATGAAGTGCAGGGGAACAACACGAGGTCGTGCTGGATGAACACGAGGGCGTGCTCAATAGCTATCCCAGTTGACACGTCGTACCACAACAAACACGAGTTGTGTTCATATGACACAAACCCAGGTAACACGATCGTGCTACCTTAGAGCACGAGGGCGTGCTCATACACAATCCCAGAATGGTCCAGCAGCATGGGGCGTGCTGGTCAGCACGTGATCGTGCTGAGCTACGATTTTGGTACATTACATTCTGTTTTTGTCACCTTTCTTAGCAACAAGTTTCCTAGATTAATATGCAAGTTCAACATATAACACATACCATAAAATTGTGTTTCAACACTCAAAACACTCCACACACTCTTGTTGCATCAATCACAAAGCAAGTACCAAAACATGCCAAACATACTATACATGAAGTCTCATCATATATACATCAGCAAACATATCCAATTAGCAACATAATGCTCATATGAATGCCATAATCTCGTGTATGCAATGAATTTCATGCACACAAATATGTGAATGCCCAGGGCTTACATCCATTGGCGTCTCACCGGCATCGCGAGTCTCACGCGACATCGCAAGTCTCATGTGGCATCGAACGTCTCACTCGGCATTGTGAATAAATCACGGAGTCGTTAGGAATCTCTCAACCAACATGTCAGGAGTCTCTCAACTGACAGTGCGTGTAACACGCTAGAATCTCTGTAGCTCAGTGTCACACAAAACATGCAACACAATAAATGATTACATGCATTGAACATGCTACAAGATAATCTCAAATGTATGCTCAAATCAAGCAAGTCTCATGTTAACATGTCAACCATAAGTCAACCATATGTCAATCAAGCATGTAATCAAATAGAGCATAACAACACAATCTTAATCAATATTCATATTAACACAAGCTAGAAATCACATCAAGCTAATTATGTTTCACACAAACATAATATATATATATATATATATATATATATATATATATATAAGAGTATTTTAGTTATCTTTTAAAGCTTTTAAGCTTTATGTTCATTATATCTTTTCCTTTAAGTATAATGATGCTTAACTAAGGAAATCACTTATGAAACTACTAGATACTCGTAAGTATAAAGGTCGTAAGTGGAAACCACTTACCTCGAAATATGTGCACACTCGCACCGCTTCCACCGCTAGCTCACCGACTCAATTTCTCGGCCTAAGATCGTCTAAATCCTACTAAACAATCAAAACCATTCATAAATCCCTCATTCAATCACTTAATTTCATTCCTAAAACATCAACCAACCCCTATTCATATTCCAACAACATTTCCAGCCACAAAACAGTTTAATCTAACCATTTGCAGCAAGTTTAAGTTAGTCCAACTTATCCAAACCAAGTATAGTAGCTTACCTTTACACTTGAAATTGATTTTGGAAAGAAATGGTGTTAATTTGATCGAAACACGTTGCTGACACCTTCCTAGTGTTTTTTCTGAATCAACCTTCCTACTTATTTTCTCTATTTTGAAATGAATGAAAGCAGATTCAATCAAGTCAGTTTAGTCCCAATGAACATAGCCTCAAGCACAAGTCGTGGCACATGTCGTGCTGTGAAATCTCAGCACGAGTTCCTGTTCTGCCGTGCACGATATTGTTCTGCATTTAATTCAACACCAGGACGATTTGATTTTCCCAGGATGAGCACGTGGTCATGCTAATCATCTCCCATGAGCACGAGGGCGTGCTCATGGTCGTGCTGTCTGCTGATTTTCTAAATATTTCCTAAATAGATCCGATTTGATCTGAATAAATACAGTTTTTATTTTATTTTAAATCCTACAATTTCCAGGACGTTACACTTGTGACTACCCTTTGAGTCCACCAATAGAGAAAGTGGATTTTTTCCATCAATGACCTCTATTTCCATCCCATCTTCCAAGGTATTCTTATCAGCCTCATCATTTCAACTAATCCTCATATCCAACTCAGCTGTCATATTCTCATTCTCATCATTAGTTTCATCCATCACCACCATATGATTCTTCATATCATCCATCTTATCAGTCACCATATCAACCATAGTTAGCTTCCCATCATAGTCCCACACTTCCTTCAAACTTTCCACCACATTGTGATCCACCATTCTAGCCACCTTATACCAAAAACCCCAATTTTGGGAATTCTGGCAGTTCTTCCAACCTGAGCTAGAGTGGTACCAGTTCGAGTAGTTGGCCGAGGGAAGACAGAGGTACCATGAGTAAGAAGGAATGTGAAAACCTCCTGCATTATAATAGATCTTTGTAAATGACGATAAAGACCTGGAATATAAAATGAACCAAATGACCAAACAGATCATTTCTTGACCTCAAGGTGCTCTCCCGAGTGATACAGAGACTAATTTAAAAGAGCATGTTAAAGGAATTATATTGAGGAGTTGAAAGAAGATTGACATTGATCATATGATGGTTCAGGATATCCATAATGCACTGGATGCAGTAGTTGATGACAGTGGAGCACAGTTTGATGAGAAGATTGAACAGCTCTGATGAGGAGAGGATCAGAAGTAAGGAAAAGCAGTTGTGGTTGATGTTGATTCATATCAGAGGGATCAAGCTGTTCTTAAGTCTCAGATTCCCTTCCTTTAGAAACTCCAACACAGGGCATTGGATAAGCAATTTGGTAAATTTATGAGTATTCTGAGGGAAATTCATTTGACACTTCCTTTTACGAATTTGGTTACTCAGATGCCGACTTTTGCAAAATTCCTTAAGGATTTGGTCACACACAAAACCAAATGGAGTAAGGAGTTGGCGAGCATGCATTTAAAGAGTTTCTCTACGCTTATTCCTTGTATCCTAGTTAAAAAGAAAGACCCCGAGAGTTTCACTATCCCCTAATTCATCAATGAGCTAGTTGTTGGTAATTCGTTGATATACAGTGGACCAAGAGTGAATATGATGCCATACACACTGTTTTGTCAACTGAAAGGTGTTGATCTTAAGAAATACAATACTCATTTGCAAATAGCCGATAAGTTAGTTACAATAGTATACATTGTTTGTAACTTTTATTTTTGAGTAATAAAATTATGAGGCATTATTTATCATTTCATGTATTGACCTATGGTATATGTATAATAAAATTATCCAATGATGTTGATTAAGCACTTGATGTATCAAGGTTGAGGACCTTGATAGTAGAACATGGAAGTTTTGAGATTAACATTCTAAATATCCCTAGTCAATTGTTTCCATGGGAATGGAAATGATTTAAGACTAATATGTACTTTGTAGGTGATCATGTTCTACAGGTCAAAGATATGGGATATCTAACAAAGTTCATAGATACAATGTAGTTCACCGTATTTGGAGAGCGATCACTATTTCTAATGTTAAATATTTATCCTTAGACTGAAAAATTAATCTGTCTTTTATTTTGATTTTTAGTGTACTTTGACTACGCCTAATGTGACCGTAAAAGGTTGACAAATATGGTAATGATTGGGTATGTTTGGGATCACAAGTAAAAGTAGGAGTGAAGTGAAGGGATTGACCCTTTCATGAAAATGACAGTAGATATCACTACCGCTTGATAGACAAGATTGGGAAGAGTGTGGCCGCACCCGAATGAAATGATTAGGTCATTTATTCAAACTTATCAATTTTTTCATGGAGATCAAAAAAGTGATTTAGCAATCAATAAGGATGTTTAGGACATACCTTATGCTAATCATGATATCAAAGGGCAAGGGATGATTTTGAATTGTAGTAGGGTTGTTCACACCGCTCGTCAGCTATTTAATTTTGGATGATCATAGTGTCTTACTAGAGACCGCCTATGATTTATGAATTATTAAATTAATTACCTTTATTAAATAGTCCTACAGATTTCGTATTTAGGCCAAATTTTGTAATTGGGCCCAATATGGATGAAAAACATAATTTATAATTTTTCACATGATTTTAAGACAAAGATTATCAATTAAATATGATGTCTTAAATCAAGACATGTGAGAGGATAAAGTGGAGAAAAACAAGGAAGACTTGTCTTAAATTAAGACAGGACAATATAAGATAAGTGATAAACGTCTTTTCACACATATTTTATACCTATTTTTACGACATTTATCATATTTTTTGGCTAATTGTTAGCAATATTCTGCATTATCTGTATAATTTTTGTGTCTCCAGGTTACTCGTGGAATATTGAGCTGAAAAGGAAAAATTCGGGCCAAAACGAAGTGAAACAGCGAGGAAAACGCAAATAGTAAAAAGGGAACAACTTATAGAACATATTGCACAAAACGTTTGACAAACCGTTTCACTTCCAAAAGCTTTTGAAGAACCCATAACGGTTTTGGAAACGGTTTTTGCAAACCGTTCCCCAAACCATTCCCAACTTACTGTGCGTAAAATAGGGTAAATAAAAGGAGGTTTTTGGAAGTAAAAGAGGAGACAGACAGAAGAGGAGCCGTCATTCATCAACCACAGTTGCAGAGAATTCATTACAAAGCGAAGATTAGAGAATCGAGCTGGACTTTCACCAAACAGAGAGAAGACCGTTATAGATTACAGATTTGTAGCTTGTGTAAGAGATTCATGAGTTATTTATTTTCTATGTGATTTTCTATTGCTTTAGGTGTTTGTTGGGATTACATTATGAACTAATTTTTCCATGAATATCTAGAGTAGATGAGTCCTAGGACTATATTATTGTTGAATTTAATGAGGTATCAAAGTTCAATTGTGTGGTTTAAATGAGTTTTATGACTTTGCATTGATAGGTTGAGAAATCATGTGGTAAATTAGGTCTCCCACATTTGAAATGAGTTACTTGCAATTCTAGAGATAGAATTACAAAACTCCTCCGTATTAGTGTAATGCTAATAGAGGAATGTACGAAACATAATGCTGGATTATGGGTTTTGGTTTAAAAGAGATTTTCACTAATCAATCTAATCTTAGATGTTAACTTAATCGAGAGATATTTTAACATAATTTTAGACATTCCTACGGCCCAATACTTATTAATTCACAATAATTCGAGTTACATATGTATGAAGTTCTAGGATGAATTAAATGTAGATATCTGCCTTTGCATTGATTTAATCTGTTCTTTGTTGGCTTTGATTTTTTTTCATCCGTTGGTTGCCATTAAATTTAGTTTTAATTTAGTTTATAATTTTAATTACAATAAAACCTTTTGTTAGATTAGATAATAAATTGGATTGATAGTATTAGTACTTCATCGTCTCTATGGGATCGACACTCGATACTCTGGTGCCTATACTATTGTTTAATAGGTATACTTGCCTAGCTATCCGTGGTTTTAGTACCGTCCGGGCATATCAATAAGATAAAAGAACTTTTCTGTTATTTATTTATATGTACACGGAGAAAAGAGAGAGAAATAAGTAGTTTGTATTTAAATTAAACACTTAACATAATCCTAATTTAATTAGGATTGTTGGTTAAGTATTTTAAAAAGACAAAATTCTTCCTTTTAAATAAAACTATAACCTAGACGTCCATGGTTCCTTCTTCCTCTCTCATTCTCTCTTTTGGCCGTGGCTTCCCAAGAAAAATCAAGAAGTTGATTCTTGAGGATTTTTTCCAAGAAAACAGAGATCTAAGGCCTCATTATAGGGAATGATCAACATGGTGCCGTTTGTTTTGTGATATCTTCATCCGATTCACAAATATTAAGGTGATTCGAATACCCTTTTGTGCTAGTACACTATCATGCTAATTCGTGTGTAAATTTTGTAGAGGAATCACGTGTGAGATTCTTTAAAGGTGTCACAAAGGTTGTCTCAAAGTATACCGAGCCAGTAGTTACTGTCCTTTTGCTCTATATACATACGACCTAGAAGAAGAAAAAGCAAGGTGAGTCTTTTCGATTAAAGTTTCAACTTTGATGATAACTAGTTATTTATAAGTTATTATGTTGTTATTTTGATTTTTTGTGAGATTATTGGATTTATTTTATGTGTTTTTCTATGTATTTTCTATTGCCACAATTAGTTAAACACTTTAGAAACCCTACAGATAACTCGGGGGACAATTGAGGCCGTTCTGGTGCATGTTGATACATTGCTCTTCCAGTTGATTTTATCGTCATGGATGTTGAGCGCAATAGCAATTCGATCGTTCTTATAAGACCTTTCTAGCTACGGCTCAGACATTGATTGATACCTAGAGTGGTAGATTGACATTGCGGGTTGATGATCAGAAGGTGACATAAACATTAGCAAAATCCTTGAAACAACCATTAGAATCCATTACTAATGATACCTATTCAGTTGCTGATGTCTATGTTGAGGAACTATTTACAAGAATTGTTAGTTATGGATTCTTTGGAGAGAGCATTGATTTTTAGATTGGGCAAGCTTACTCAGGAGGCAGAGGTTGCACAAGAGGAGATTAAACTTTTAGCACATGTTTTAGCTATTCAAGATAGTAGATTCCATTTTAAGTGGTTTGAGTGACCACTTAAGCCTGTTCTAGAAACTAGTTTTGAGGAGCCGCCAAAATTAGAATTAAAACCACTCCCTACTCATCTAACATACGAGTTCATTGGAGATACAGACACATTGATAGTGACCATTGCCACAGACTTGGAGAGAGATTATTGGAGTAAGCTTGTTGAGCTTTTGAGGATGCACATTAGAGCTATTAGTTGAAGCATAGCAGATATTTAGGGGATTAGCTCTTCTTTTTTCGCCCACAAGATTCTTTTGGAAGAGGGATTTAAACTAGTGGTACAACTGCAAAGAAGACTGAACCCTTATATGAAGGAACTTGTTAAAGTTGAGGTTTTGAAGTTGCTGGATGTCAGAATAATTTATCCAATATCATATACCAGATGGGTCAGTTCCACACAAGTTGTTCGTGAAAATGGAGGACTTACAGTACTGAGAAATAAGGACAATGAGTTGATTTCCACTAGGACTATGACTGGTTGGCGTATGTGCATAGACTATTAGAGACTAAATGATGCCACCCGAAAAGATCACTCCTCTTCCTTTTATGGATCAAATGCTTGAGAGATTAGCCGAACATGATTACTACTACTTCTTTGATGCGTATTTCGATTATTTTCATATAATAATTGTTTGTTTGCAGGATTTTTTATCCAGTATGTTTGTTTGCAGGATTTTTTATGTTTGGGGGATAGACTTTATGGGTCCTATTCTCTCTTCTTGCAGCAACAAGTACATTCTGGTATGCGTCGACTATGTGTCCCAATGGATAGAGGCTATCCCTTTGCCTATCAATGAAGTTCATGTTGTAGTTCAATTTCTTCAGAACTTTCTACATGTTTTGGAACTCTAAGAGTTATCTTCAGTGACAGAGGCACCCACTTTTCCAATGATCAATTTGAGAAGTTGCTAAGAAAATATGAAGTCAAACACAAAATGGGTCTAACATATAATCCACAAACTAGTGGGCACGCAAAAATTTTGAATTGTGAGCTCAAGCGTATTCTGTAGAAAACTATGAATAGTTTGCAGAAAGATTGGTCATTCAGGTTGGACAACGCATTGTGGACCTACAGGACTACTTTCAAGACACTGATTGGCATGTCTTTATTTCGATTGGTTTATGGAAAAACCTGTCATCTTCTAGTGGAGCTTGAGCATAGATCCCCTTGGGCTCAAGTGCCTTAACTTGGATTTAGCGAGTGCTAAAGAGAATAGGAAGCAACAGCTAACAGAGTTAGATGAGTTTTGTTTTTGTGCTTATGAGAGGTCGCGCTTATATAAAAAAGACAAAACTCCTTGACGATGCCAAAATACTGCAATGTGAATTCCAAGTGGCCGATCAGGTTTTGGTTTATAATTCTTGCCTCTGACTTAACCTTAGAAAGTTAAAATCACGCTGGTTGGGGCCATTCACTGTGACGAGAGTGGCCTCATTCAGGGAATATGAGGTATCTAATTCTTCTGATTCACAATTCATGGTGAAAGGGAAACATCTCAAGCTTTACTTGAGAGGAGAGGTTAACTCTGAGGTTACCTCTTTACAACTGTCAGATGTTGTTCATGCCTCACAAGTATCGCTTAGACTTTAAATTAAACACCTTTGTAAATATGTAATTAGTATTTCTGCTTTGATTTTTTTCTTTTTGTTGGTTTGGATTAGACTACTTTTTATGAATATGACCTGCATTGAATTTGTTTTGGGGAGATCTTTGAGTTGTGTGTGTTTCTGCAGGATTTGGCACAACTTGCAGGTTTCTGGTGGGTGTTTGGTGCATTTTTGCTTTAAAAACCTATAGCATTGTGGCCTAGCACGCCCATCATGTTGAGCCCACAAGGTCGTGCTTGTAAGCTTAGAAGCACGAACCATGCTCATGATGAGCACGACGTCGTGCTTATATCCTCGATAGCACGAGTCATGCCACCATGGTATTACGTGTAACATCCTGAAAAAAAATTTATATATTAAAATGAAGTCAAATAAATGTTTGAATGTTAATATATAAAGGTATACAAAAGGTTGATCGAAGGTTGACGCGAAACGATCGACGAAAAATCGGAAAACCTAGACTAGATGGAGAACGCGTGGTGAGGAGGAAAGAACGCGGATTCGGTCCAAGACCGCGTTCTTTTTGCTTGAGGTCGCGTTCTTACCTGGTTAGGAAAATAATATATGTTCTTGAAGTATCGGGACTAACTTGGCACCTCTTCATTTATACTCTCCTTCTAGGCAAATTTCAGAGCTTTTGTAGCATGGGAAGATGAGAAGTTGAAGGTTTGATTAAAGGAGAAGGGATTTGGACTTGGTTTCTTGCATAGTTGGCTAAGGTAAGATGGTAGAAAAAGGAGGATGGTTTCCTTAAGTTGATAGTAACTTGATAACTTAGTTTTAATGAGGTTTATGGTTGGGTTATGATGAATTAATTGCTGAATTTGATGAATATGAATGTGAAGAGATTGAGCATGATTGTAGAAAGTGATTAGGATGAGTTTTATGTGAAAAAGTGATGGAAAAGAGGTATAAACATAAGGTTTATGTTAAGTTGACAAATGATTGA